>VYXF01007953.1:920553-937352 GCA_013397295.1 Polioptila caerulea
TTTTTTTTTTAAATGATGAGACAACAATGAAGTTAGCGGAGTCCCTTCCCTTCTTGTTACATTCATCAAATTATTTTTCAAGGTTTCTGTGGTCAGTTTGTGTATTTTTGATTGGCTGTGAAATGAGGAGATGCTAAAGAGTGACTGCTCCCAGCACACTCTGCTCCCTTCACTCTGCCTTTAGGGAAGGGAAGGATGCCTGGGGCAGTGAGACACATGGGGAGCAGTACCTGTGGCTGCCTGGGCTCTGAGACCCCGCCAGGTAGAGGAGAATCAGGGAGGCCACATGTCCAACATATTGCAGGGGTTTGCAATGGTCCTCATGTGATTATTTAAGCATAGGAGTTCATACAAAGCAAGAAGCATAGCAGAGGCTTTTCCATTCCTCAGTCATGGAGCTTAATTAAGTTTGTCCTACAAACTGTCATTTTTGGATGAAGTTATTTTAATCATTTAATCAAATGCAGTCAAGGTCAGATTGAGAGAAGGAACTAATAAATGCATTCTGAAAGAAAGACACTTTTTGTTCAGTGCCACTCTGTCAGGGAATAGCTGAGATCAATTTCCTCTTCCTAAAAAGCCATAGCGCTGAGGCTTAAAAGATTTATGTTAAAAAAAAAAATAAATCTCCTCCTTTCAGAATGGAAAAAAATGTGATTGATTGGCTCCCTCAAAGAAAGGAAGTCCTTGTCTAATTAACACCCCCATTTACTTTCTTTTAAGGTAAAGCATGAGGCGGTGATGCGTAATGATCTTTTGTTCCATGTTCTGTTTCCAATTCTGCTAGACCAGTGAGTCAGGGTCAGCAATGCAACATTTTCCACTGGCCTCATGACCACAGGGAGGAGGATTTTGAAAGCCAGTTTCCACATTCACTCCTCAAAAGAGAGGCATGTTCCACAAAAGTGTAAGATCTCTATCATGAATACTATGTTGATACTATGTTTCAAGTGTAAAAACCTGTTTCCTTGGTAACTAGACTTGTTCGGCTGGTCTGCTCATACCATGCATGCAGAGGCCACCACATACCGTACAAAGCTTATTGAGCCATTTAGCAAAAACATGTAAAGCATTAGAATTTTGTACTAATTTTAAAAAACTCCCGAGAGACAAAAGAGAAACTTTCTCTGCTGCTTGCCTTGTGCTGTATAAAATCTTCTATGATGCCGGAAGAGATCATGATGGAAGATGGCTACAGTGACTTTGTGAGAGTCGTTCTTCTCCAGACTCACCTCTCCATCACAATTCTTTCCTGGATTCCTAGCAAGCGTGGTCAGCTGTGACACCCTATTACCGTATTTTTTCTGTCTATGAATGCTGCTGTTAACGGAAGACATTTTAAACTTGGCTGTTTGTGGCATATCTCTGTGCTGTCGTCACATAGCTGTGTGATGGGCATTAACTTGGATATCCCTGACTGGCAATTTGACTCCCCACACCCAGACAATGTACATTCATAGCATCTTGGTTGCCTGCCATTTAGCCCATCTGTTGGATTGACTCTTTGCCCATTTAAAAGTCAGTCAGACAGGGGTGTAGGTGCCAAGAAATGTGAATTGAGTAGGGGAGTCTGCATAACACTGCTGGCAGAGCATCTTCAGTAGGAGCCTCCTCCTTTGTGGCAGCCATCACTGCCAGATGCCTCCCTACAGTGGGTTACAACTGCTGACATTTGCGTACCAAGAAAAGGATACACGAAGCAGAGAAAAGGAGGGAAGAGTTTCCAGGCTAGCCTTGGCAACTCGCAAGGCAAGCTGTGCTCTTGCAGGTACTCTGTTCACAGCACAAGTAAGAGGCGCCTGGAGATCGCAGGGTATTAAAAAGTTACTCAGTAGGAAGGAGAGTACATCTTTAGTGTGCTAAGGTGAGCCTGAGGTAGCCCATTACACTTAAGGAGAGAGCCAGTGACCCGGCAGAGGTAGCTGCAGGAGCCCAGTAAAGGTATTTCTCCTCCTCTTCTGTGTAGGACACCTATACGAGAGTGTTAGCCCTGCCTGGGGAGTGTTTCTGAATGTGGCGTAGAGATCCAAACATCCCTTAAGGTCATTTCTCAGCCACAGTTGGGTTGTGCAGTGAATTAACTCATCTGTGTGTAAAATGTGTAATCCAATTTTGGAGAGTGTCAGGTACACGCATGTTTTCAATAATGTCCATAAATGCATGTTTCACTTCAAGTTTGGCTCACTGGAATTACTTTATCTGTGAGACTCACTTGTGTATCTGTCTTCTTTGCCTGGACAGCCCTTCATTTCTGCTGAATAGCTGTTAATGCTGCTGCCCTTTATACCAGAAGCACAGGCAGCCTCTTTCCATCATCATTATCTTACTTGAATATAGCAGAGAAATATCTCCAGTCTGTCAGTGGCTATGGTTCAGCAGTGCATTGCAGCCTAACTAATATTTAATGGATAATTTTCTTTCCTAATCAAACTTAAAATGTAAATAGATGTGTGAGGCCAGTCTGAACTTCTGATTATTTTAGATAATACTTTATAAATTGATGAAAAGAATCATCCCAAGTCAGGTAAACAGCTGTTTGATTCAATTTCTTTATTATGTTTCCAGATGTTTCTGGTTCGTTATTTGAGTTTTTGGTTTCTTTTTGTGTCAAACAAAGATGTGGCTTTCCCAGTTATCTTTATGAAATAGAGTATGGCACGAGGAACCCATAATTAGTACAGAGATGGTGTCTGTCTTCTCATGAACGTGAAGAAGAAGTTTATGGAAGGCACTGAAAGCAAAGAATTGCCCAGTGTTTTTATTTGAGGGCCTGCTTTTTTATTTGAGGGAGCTTTCAGGTAACGGACAAGATTATTTTTGTGATCATCCAACTCCTTTTCTGTCTTCTGTTATTTTCTCTTCCTGATGTCTTTTGCCAATGTCTAGTCCTAAGCGGAGAGCCCCAACTTCTTCAAGCCTGGGCTAATGTGCCGAAGAAATAGCTCACCAAAAACATTATCTGATGCTGTGCTCCACTTTCCCTGATGTCAGCGAGTAACACTGAGGAATCTGGTGTTCAACATGTCATCTCTGAGCCAAGAATTAGGGACCACTGCCCGAGGGGACAAGAAGCAGATTTAGTGTGCCTGCTTTGTCAGTTAATAGTCAGCCTTATGTTGTACAGTAACAACTCTACTTGCTCACTACAAGGGAAGATAACAACCAGTTAGAATATAGGAAAAATTCCAAACAAGAACAATTCTCTCTCCATCCCCTATTCACATCACTGTTAGGCAGCTTGCTGCAATTCCAAACACACATGGTATCAAGTAGTACCAAAATTATTAGGTGCTGATGCATGTGTAGCTTTTGCAACACCAGTCTGCTGTTCTCTGGTGTGATAGCCATGTGACCCACGTTCTATGCCTCTTTTCCCCCCACCCTTATCCCCTCTGATCTTACACCCTTGATCTGTAAGGTGTAGCCTGCACAGTCCTCTGCCTGCATGGTGTAGATGCCTGATGGGGAAGTGAGTGCCCTTGCTTGTCCCCAGTCATGTCACTGATTCCAGGAGGGTGTTGTGGTAGGCTAGGATGAGTCTGGAAAAGGACCAGGGCTTTAGGGATACAGGGTCTGGTGGGGATAAGGTAAGCCATGTTTCCAGAAAAAGGAGAAAAGCAGAAAGCCAGGTTGGAAGGGAGGAGTTCAGTAAGCCATGGGCTGAGAGCACAAAAGGGAGTTCTAGGGATAAAAAAGGAGGAGATAGGAAAAAGAAGAGAAGGCACTGGAGGTGCAGGTCTCATGGTGCTCTGTCCTGGTGTCTGAAAGACAGAGGTGCTAAGTATAGAGTGCAAGGTGCTGCACCTGGGCTGGGGCAATCATAGACATGGGCACAGCCTGGGAGAAGTCATTGAAAACAGCCCTGTGGAAGAAGAACTTTGGGGTTAACATAGATGAAAAGCTGGAAATTAACTAAAAATGTGCTCTCAGAGCCCAGAAAGCAAATTGCCTCCTGGGCTGCACCCAAAGCATCGTGGCCAGTGGCTTGAGGGAAGTGAGTCAAATGGTAATGTGTAAATCCAAGCTGTCCAGTCCAGGTAGTTTCTTGTCATTAGATCAATTCATCCAGAGAAAAAAAAAGAAGCACAGAAGAACAATCAGCATCACATAGGAAATACTTAATATTCAGTCTGACTGGTACTAGGAAATACGAAAGTTGTAAGAATTGAAAAAAAAAAGTAAAATACCCTCCTAGTGTTAAAGTGTTACAGCCCAATAATAGTTCCAGTCAATGAAAGCAGCCTTTTAAAATAGCACAGCCTAATTCCTCCCTCTTCTCCCATGCACTCTGCAGGCAGTCTTGCCAGCAGACTGCTGCCTTTTGGTCCCAGAATAATATTGAGTTTTTTTCCCCTTATTAAAAACTATCCAGAACTCAGCTGAGAAAAACACATATTATTTATTTAAACTGTTTGTTAAAATCAGATTAATTCTTTTGCCATTTATTTTTCACTAGGTCTTTTTCATCCAGAGATTGAGGGTCCTAACTTAGGTCCCTTGCCCATTTTTGGATCATGTGTTGTCACCCAGGGTTTGAAAAATGCATCCTTTTGAGTTCTAGTGGATATCTAATGGATACTCAGCATTAACATAGTTAAAACCATTTATAAACCTGTTAAATATGTGTATGCTGCATGTTCTGTGTGTTTTCTTTGTGTAAGCTTTATGCTGTNGTCACTTTTATAAATATCCTGTCTAAGTAACAGACTCTTAACACGTTTTCAGCACGTTGCTGTGGAGGAGGTACTTCCAAAACAGGTCAGTGAATTTGGAGGCTACAGCAAGAAGGAATGGCTCTGATGCCACAGTCATTCCCAGCCAAGTTAAACTAGCAGACAGCACTGCCACTGGAATAGGCAGGCTGGTATTCTCTTCACCCCTGTGCATATTTAGAATCGCTGAGTGGTTTGGATTGGAAGGAACATTAGGGATCATCTTGTTCCAACCCTGTCATGGGTTTCCCCCTTGTACTTATGCAGTCCCTGGTGCCACCTGAGGTTTCGTGCAGCTGCCTGGCGTGCTAGGCAGGGAAACCCACCCAGTAGAAAGCTGTGTCAGGAAAAGGGTCTTGGATAGCTCAAATGTGGGTCTGGTCCACACTCTGGTCCACTTCAGCAACATGCGCCTTTTGAATGCCGGAAAAAGGGAGAGGGCAATGGTGAGTCAGAAAAAAAATGAGATTGGTTCTTTTGGCCTCAGTGTTGGACCAAACTGTTCGCGAAATTAAAGTCTACAAGAAAAAAATAATGAATAAACCATGAATAAAATATTTTTCTGGCTGAGAATATTCTCTGGTCAACAGTAAGCAGCATCCATTTCATCAGGCTCCTGAAATACAGGCAATAAATCTATTTATTTTTTACTGTTTTTTTTGGTGTAACTTTGTATATTAATGCTTGATTGCAAGAAGTCTTTTCCAGTCTGAGTTGGTTGTTCTTCCTTTGCTTGCACTCCAGACTGAGTTATTAGGGACTGACACAATTTTGCACTTTTTAGGGGTGCTTTCATTATCTCTGTGACAACAGTGCCCTTCAGCAGTCACTGATGGGGTCTTGAGTACTGCCAGGCACGAAGCACTGTGGTGTTCTTGCCTGTGTCTAGTTGGCAGGAGACAACCAGAGAGCAGTAGGAATGACAACTGCCCTTTGGAAAGGTGATCTGGCTGCTGCTTCTTCCTGCAGTCTTCCAATCCAAAAGGCAGATGAGGTTCATGTAACAGTCTGCAATAAATGACACTTTTTCAGGTGCTTGTGTGGGGATGTCTCAGGCACTTGCTGGCTTTACCAGTGGCATTTATGAGTGCAAGCACAGCTTTTGCCCTACACTTAGACTACAGCTGTTTGCACAATGTGTCTGAGTGAGGTAACCATGGATGAAGCAATGACAGCATGACCAGCAGACCTCAGTAAAAATATGCGCAGTTCAGCACAAAAATTGAGGTCTTCCAAACATTGCACAATCTCTCATTCAGAAATCCCAATTTCAAAAAAAACAATCCAGACACCCTGGATTTAGGGAGGGGCTGTGGGTTTTATGGAGAGCTTCAGAAAGTAGCAAAGGGGTACTCCTGCAGTCACAGGAGTGCCAAGGGTAGGTGGCAGACAGCCCGCAACAAAAGAGGCTGAGTGATGGGTAAGGGGGTGGCCTGGTGCAGCTCAGCTGAAGCACAGGCATCTCATGTGATTGAAGGAGATATGTTAGAAGGCTAATGATCTTGGGATTCTGTAGACAGCTCTAGGTGGACTGTACAGCAATGGGAGACTGTTTTTGTCCTCTATTCTTGTTAAATAAGACCAACATATGCATATTTGAGGTTGGAGGAAAACACTTCTATTGATATGCAAAAATAGTGGCATAGTAGGATAAAAATACAAGTTCTTTTATCAAACACACTGGTCAATATTGTTGTTGTGAAATGCTGAGAATATTTAAGTACCACTGAAACATCAGGAAATAAAAGTGCTTTCCCATGTTTACAGCCTTTCCCACCCCTTTATAAACCTCTTTCTATTTGTTTTCAGTTCTAAGGTAAGGCATTTCTTCCTTCCTTCCTGCTTCTCCTCTGCTCCCCCAACTTTTTTGTTTTACTATATTTGTTTTGGGAAACATCTCCTTTATTGTCAGTATCACTTTCATTTGTAGTTCTTCTTTGTCTTGCAGAATATCAGGAGTTCTTGATCCAAAGGCATTTGTTTGAAAGAATTTCAGTAAAGTCTGTAAGGAGGAAGACACCTATTCTTAAGCTGTTCATTTTCTCTCTAATTTTTCTTCTCTCCTTGCCTTTGCCAATGACTACTAATTTGTCCATTTAGAATCCAAGGTAAAACTCACATGTACATTTTCTGAAAAAGCCAGTGTTATTTGCAAAATGCCACATGTGCAATTTCCTTCCTGCCTGGAGATCTGAAATCCCCACAACAATGCCTTCTGCTCAAGGGCTCAGGGGCTCCTCTGCAGCAAAACACTTGAACAAACCCTTAAAGTTAAGCCTCTGCATGCCCTCATTGAAGGAGGTGAAGTATGAATGTACCTTGAAATGCACTGAGTTCTTGTATAAACATTTGGACAATTTGCATTCAAATGTGAACTGATGAACTTTTTAAACCAGAAGTTTCACTTGAAATGTCATTTCCATTGATAGCAAAATCATTTGACTTTTCACAAGAAGAAAAACAATAAACTCCTCAAAGCCAAGCCTCCAACAGGAATAATTATTGTTTTTTAAAATTCTTACAAAACATGAACAATTACACAAATTTTAGCTGGACTCTTTTTTTTTTTTACTCAAGAAAGAAAGGAGCTAAGACCATTGGCCCTAGGTCTGAATTTTAAAAATGACAGGAAAATGAAGAGAAGAAAATATATGGAGTTTTGTCTGTTTGTTTCTCCTGCTTTGTGGTATATAAACCAGCCTGGAAGTTTTGAAGATTAGATATGGTGACTCCTGAGTCAGAGTCCACTTCCTCATGTTCAGCATGATTGAATTTGACATTCAAGTTTGTTCAGACTGTTCTCTTTGGAAGTGGAGTTTGCAATCCCTGCTCTCTGGGGCTGTAAATGACGGTGTAAGCTGTAAAAAACTGGAAAGCCCACCTGAAATATCTATTCCTTTTTACTTGGCACAGTCAGATATGTGTCAGGGATTGCTGTACATCCCTGGAGGTGCTTCCAACCTTCCAACATCACCATGCAGATTAGGGTATCATGATATCTAATAAAATGTCCAAGGAATGGACCTGCCTAATAATGAACTGTAAATACTTGTGTCAGACAAATGCACTTGAAAATAGATGAATAACATGTTTCTGATGCAGGGAATTAATCAGGAAGTCTTCACACAAAGAGTCTCAAAGATCAAGCCCCATGTCATTTGGATTAAGATGTTGCTGTGTAGTTATCTGGGATGAAATGTAGGATTTATATAAACATCATCTTCCCCTGCTGAGGTTCAGCCAACTCAAACAACCTGTATTAGTGATTTCCATGTTAAAGAGGACTATGTTTACATTGCTGTGGTTTGGTTTAGTACAAACTCAAACCAAACCCCTATTTAATTTCACATTTGTTACTGTGTTTTCAGTCTTCTTGGACATATTGGTGGTTTTGTTCATCTATCAGCGTAAGGCCCAGGCAATTTGGCCAGGGAAGGAATATTCCTGCCTGGTGGGACCACCAGGTTTTGGGAAGTGCTGTTGTGCTTCCTCTGTCACCTTCCAGAGTTGAGAAAAGAAGGGAGAGAGAAGAGGAAGTGATTTGTTTTCCTTCTTTGTATGAGCTGTGTAGAGACATCCTCTGCTGACATCCAGCTTAGCCATTGCAGCTCATTTTCTGCCTCTTTTGGTGATAAAGGGGAAGGGGTGACATGGGGCAGCCTGAAATAGCAGGGCTCTGGACTGACAATCACTCTTGATATTAAATGCTGAGTGTCTATCCTAGTTTCATTAGGCACCTCCTACGGTGTGACTTGGAGAGTGCCTTCCAGATCAGGGACCTGGGACTGGGGACTCATAATCAGTAATTTCAAACCAGGTTTGGGTGACCCTAATCAACTACACAAAGTTTCTTGAGACAACATCAGGGTCCTTGTTTCTCCCTGAAGAATGAAATGTTGAATTTTGTTCTTCAGTGGTTTTTTCCTTCCGTTTACAAATCCCTCCTTGGGCAACTCTGATAGCTTTAGTACATCAAACAAATACAAACATAAGGAAGAACATAGCTCTTTATAGCTTACTCATTTTGCAATTCATATGGCCCTGACAAGAATTTTTTTGCTTTAAAATTTGGAACCTGCATGTTAATGCACTTTATCTTGCCTAGCAAGTTCAAGCCAGGTCTGATGAAAGCCACCTTTGAGATGATTTTTTGTTTGCATCAAATGCCTGTTTGAACTTTGGTGTGGGTGGCTGACCTTTAGAATCAAAAGCTGTACTGGTGCAATGCTGCTAGAAGCACTAAAATGAGTGTCCTGACAGTTAAATAAAAAGTGACTGGCTGGGCTGAGGTACACCTGTCATGCAGATGCTGCCAGGACAACTCTGTACTCACATGTTTTGTTGTTATTTTTCTTTTTCCCATATAAATCTCAGTTATATAAATTTGCCAGGGGGATTTACATCTACAACTCTGGCTTCAGAGGCACCTCACATAACATTTAAAGAAACTCTAGTTCCTTTTCTCCGGAATGCAAGATCAAGAGAGGGCTTACACATTAAAAATGAAAAACTAAATCAAACAGCAGTATTTTATTCTTTAAAGTAAACAGAGCAAAGGCTATCGGTGTCAGACACAGCAGCAGTCAGGTGTGTGCTGACAAAAGAGACTGAAGAAATTTTTCCTAACAGAGGAAATTATCGGGGTTTATTTGCTTTTTCCAGGGAGAAAAAAAAAAAACATTTTTAAAGGATGCAGGATATAAATAATAAATCAGAAGGCAAACTTGTTTGCAGCAAAAACCATTGAAGCTATCCAGCTTTTGTCTCTTTTCAGAAAACTACTGATCACTAAGCTCAAAGAGGTCAGTAGAAAATCAGGTAATGCTCTCAGAATCCAGCCCAATGTCAGGATGAGACACTGCTTTGGGAAATGACTCCCTGATTTATCATTAATAAGCTGTAGGTGAGGAACTCTGGACTCATGCACAATTTTGCCAGTAGGTAAAGATTTTTTGCATAGTCATGTTAAAGCAATTTTCTGGCACTGCTGCTGTTTACCTTGCTTCTTCATGAAAATAGAACTCTGCTCTGTTTTGTTTTTTTTTTTTTCCTAGGCAGCCTGGATTCTATAATTTATTTTGGATTTCCTAATGCCAGGCTAAATTACTGTGTGCTTGATTACTGTTTGCTCCATCAAGCGTTAACTCCAATGCAGTGGAGTACAAAAATTGAGCATGCCATTGAAAACCAAAGTCTTCTCTATGAAAATGGCAAAGAATCAGAAAGAACTGTATTTTCAAGTACGTAACAGAGATTTTAGCAACTTATCAATGATAGCATAACACTGGGTTGCTGATTTCAGGGTTCTTACTCCTTTTTCCTTTGTAAGTCTGTTACTCTTGAAAAGAAACTGGTCTATCCTCATTCTGAATCATGTAGGTATTGCAAAGAAGAAAAAAACTGCCTCAACAGCAGCACTGCAGTGACTTTTGGCAGTGGCATCCTGCTATTTTTTCTTGCTTTGGAGCCACGTGCATCAAGTACTGCTGGGTTAAATAAAGTTTAGGAGAAGTTGAAGGAAGTACACGCTGTGTGCTGGAGATTCTGGAAGTAAGAAGAGTCTCTGAAAGATAGGTCAGTTTCATAAAGTTGCCTCTCAGACAGTTTTAAAAAACTATATCAGACAATGGACATGTTCACAACTTCTTCGCATTTCCTGCTCCGAAGTCCAGCCTGGCAAGGTTGGGATGCAGCCTCTTGTCCCCACCCGTTGAAGTGCCAGAAGAACAGACACAAATTTGGGAAAATAACATCACACAGAGGAGTTTTGCTTACTAATGATGATCCATGTCTGTCTTATATACAAGAAACCTGACTGCAAGAGAATAACAATTATTGGTTGCAATGGTTATTTTGTTAGTGCTGTTTTTTTATTTTTAAAGAATAATAGCAAATATTCCTGACACGGCTGAGCCAAATTAATAACTGCTACCTTTAAAGGAAAAAATTCCTTTTCCTTCTCTATGCTTCTTTTCATGCCCTGATTTTCCCATACATCTCATTTATTTTCCCACTCACAAGCATAATTCCCTTCCCTTCCTCTTTAAACTAACTCTGTTATTTGGGGAAGAAAACTCCAAACGCACAACTCCACATTTCTGTTTCCACTGAATATTTGTATCATTTTGGTGAATGGAATTCACTAATCTTCTTGGTTGTCCCTATGTGCTGCCAGACAACCAGTTCAGCTGGCACAAGGTGACAGACACACATGTCCAGTGCACTATGACCAAGGTGTGTAGGCTTTCTCTTTTCCTGCAGCAAAGCAGATATTGGGCTCATCCTGTGGAACAAAGCCATACTCCAAAGACTTAATCCCAGTGACATCGTCCAGTAACTTTTTTCCTATTATCAAACTCAGTTTAAGAGGTTCTGATTTTCCTATTCCTCTTCTCACTCTCCACAATGTTTGATATAGTTAATACAACTATTTGTAGAGATGTGTTGCAAGCCGGATCACTGAAATTATCAAATTCCCTTTTCAGAAGTAGCTTTTTCTTAAAAAAAAGAAACCTCATCTCTGATCCTTCTGGTGATCGTGATCAGAGTGCAGCCCAAAGAGCCCAAGGCAGCCCTGCAGCCCTTTCAGTCAGCAGAGCTGGGAGGACACTGAGCTGCAGCTGTGAACCAGGTGGGTTTGCAAAGAATGGAGCCAAATATCCAGGAACAGGGGAGCAAGAAACTCTTTTACACTGCTTTGCCATTAGAGAAAGCAAATGTCTAAGTTAGGTGGATTTAGGTTTTGTTTCCAGTGAAGGCTGCAGGGAACATGACCAGGTAACGTTCAGCAGCAGAGGAAGAAGAACTCTAACCACTAATGTAAGTATAAATTTTTACTGTGAAAACAAAAGAATAAGGACATCAAGGTGACAGCTGTGTTTTCAGCTTTGATCATATAAATTGAGAACTGGTGCCAGCTGGGAATAGATCAGTCTTTGTGGGATCCAGCTTTAACAAAGGAGCAATTTTCCTGTGGGAGCTTGTAGGCTTTATTTGTTAAATCTGACTGCTCCATGCTTAAAAATATATATAATACAGAACATTTTCTAGGTTTGGAATGAAAGAAATGCTCATCATCATCATCATCATCATGGCTGTGGTTGCTTGGCATAGGAGAATGTGAAGTACAGTATTCTTTCCAGGTTAAGGAAAACAACTATTTCCTAATAGATTTTTGTCTAGTGTTATGTCCAACCTCAATCAACAATACATAACCTTATGCATGTAATATATAGGTTTGTATAAAATACCATTGTCATCTTAGATGTTTACATGGGATACTGATTTTTGGTTTTAAAGAATGTATGCACTGAGAGCTGAGTTCTTTGAATACCAGGCTTGAGGGAACATTGTTTCCCCACGGTGTTAATGACTTGTTTACATTACATTAAGTACATAGTCCCTAGCAAATTTCTGTTTATGGGGAGAGGAATTCACCTGAAAGGGACTTTATTAACTCCCCAAGTTAAATGGGGAGAGCAAATAACTCCTCAGTGTCACAGTTATCAGTGTGATTAAATTACAGATCACAGGTGTCTGTGATAGGGTAAAGCTTTGAGCTTGGATGAGAGCTCAACAGTAGCCAACTTTCAACAATATTTTCTTCTAAGAGCAAAAGACAATAGTTTCATCCTAAGAAGAGTGTGCATGGGAGCATTTTATTATTTGAAACAAAGAAGTAAAATGTCTTTGAGTGGATCTGAAGTACAGACACAGGTAATCATTATTATCTGTTTTATTTCTTGAAATTTGAATTTAAATCAAGTAATCAGTGTGTCTCTATTTGAACCACAGTAAATAGTTGTTTTCCATAATTTTCTGCATCTATTTCTGTACCTATTTTCTAAGTCTGTCTTGGGATGAAGTTGATTTGAGGATAACTAAAACACCAAAGCATTTTTTCTCATGGGTGTGATGATCCTTAAATCCTGGATGTTTTGTTTCTTTTCTGTGTCACCCCCACAGTGAACATACTTTGAAGAACTAAAAAGTTAGTGTTCCTTCCCTAATTTATAAAAATTATTTTAAATGTAGAACACCACTATAAATAAAATCTCTTTCAATAAGTAGTGTTAACTAGTATTTCAAAGTCTTTCATTGATACAAGAGAGTGTTTGTGCTGAACTTTAACTGGAACATGTGCTGAACATGTAACTGGAAAAAAGGTATTTCAAAGAACTGGATCATAGATCAACCATATTCTCATAGTAGGAGAATAAATAATTTATCTTTCTTTAAATCTCAAATGCATTAAATAAGCAAATAAAGAGAAATGCAGCACAGACTGCTGTTACTACAGTTGTATTACAGTCATAGGGAACATATCACATCTGTAATTGTGTGAATAAGAAACAAAAAGGATGGATAGTTGTTGTAGAAATTGCTGCAGGTGCACGATATTTAAAAAAATATTTTTCTACCTAACTTAACCTCAGTTCACCCTCAGAGTTTCAAGAAGGTTTTAGGGCCTGTGCAGATGGGATTCTAATCAGGAATGCAGGTTCAGTGCCAGAGGGGATAGAAGTCTCCTTTGTTTACAATCAGAGCTGCTTTCTGACCTTCAGCCATTGAAAGCTCTCATTCAGCTTTAAAAATATGAATGTTCTCACTACTGATGCTTTCCAGGCTTCTCATTTCTTGTTGCCACGACTAAAGCTAAGCTAGGCACACGCTGTTTACCACTGCTGCTCATGCTTTGCTAAGCTGGTACCAATGTTGTTGTCTCAGACTCTTTCTAATGCTCTGATTCTGTGATTCTATCTTACACTACTCAATATACTAAAGTCTATAACAAGCATCAAGATTACATTTTCGATCTGAATCTCAGCAAAATCCTTTTGGAAGGCTTCAGTGGAGTTTAGAATTCAGTTTCTTTCTGTTTGAACAGGTCTGTCTAGCTCTTTCTTGTAGAAAACAAGAGCTTCCAAGGAGTCATAATAAGGTTTGTGATTTTTATGAATGATACAACAACAGAAGTGACATTATATAGGCTAAAATAGATGAAAGATGCATACTTGACACCTTAGGGTTGGTGTTATGTAGGTAGAATTCTAAAAAAAAACCCAGTGTCTGTGAGGCTATTTCATCTTCTTAGATGATTTTGGAATTTCTTTTTCTGTTTCCAAAGATGTGTAGGGTCTGCCACTTTGAACTGTTTTAGGCATTCTGGGACTGTGAAGACTTATTTTTCAAGCCTCAAAAATTTGCAAGTCATCACCAAAAGCTAACAAATGTATAAACTGTGTGCTATCAAATCTTCAAAGTAAAGAGGAAAAAAAGGCACGTGCACCTGTGGAGTTGGCAGGAGGTTTAGTTTCCTAATGCTTCTGTTTGGATAAGGAGAGGGCATAAAACAGTAAGGCTGAAGCCACTGACAGAGAGATCTATTTCTGCTACAGAATTATCAGGTAACATTTGCCTGCCCTGTGCAGAAGTGCAATAGAAATGCAGTAGAATCAGCATTTTCGTGTGAAGCAAGTGTGATACTAACCATGTGGCTACACTGCTGTTTTCTTTGGGTGATACCTAATTTACTACAGGATTTTAGCAAGGTGTGTAACTGGGGGTAATTTTGCAGAAGAGGCAGTGCTCAAATGCTGTTGGTGGCTGGGGGATATGTTTTGCTGTTGACTGGTCAAAACAAGTTCTACTACAGCTTTATGGTTTGTTCTAGCTGACATCTTCCTGTGTTTATAAATATTCCATGTTAGACACCTTGTTAAGGTGAAAGCTTTTGAGTTTGTGAATATGAATCCCCAGATGAGATACAGATAAGAAGATTTAGCAACTAGAGACAAGACTGAACATTCAGGAAATAAGACCAGATGTAGATGTGAGAGTAGGAATGAAGAAAAATGGTAGTCCTTTTAGATATCCTCTTGAAGAAGTTGTTCAGGAGAGAGTTAGCAGGAAATTACAATATTACAAATTAATTTTTTAACAAGTCAAAAAAATTATGGATTTTGAAACTGGATTCTACGTGATTTTTAACTAATATCTATAGGATCCTTCTGTCTTAATCCAGGGATGTAAACAATGAATTAAATTGATCCATCATATTTCCCCTTTAAACAAAAAGCATGATTTCTCAGTCTACATACTGTTGGGTTTTTTTGCTCCCAAGGTCTAAAGAGCATGTTTGAAACAGTTTTCTATCTGTTACTAGTACTTTGTCCTTTTTCCCTTTCCCATAACTCACAATTGACCCTGAATCAGGTTCCAAGAACAATTCGTACTGTTGTATGAAATCAATAGGAAAGTTTTATTGCTTGTTTTCCTTTCTGCTTTATTTCCTTGTTCCTTACTGTGCTGCTGTCCTTTGATTTTTCGTTTTTATTTCATTTTTAATTGGGAGGCTAGTAACCAACTTGTTGGTTACTTGTCTTGTTGGTTCCTTTTCTACTTAGGCAAAAGAAAATTAAAAATATAGGTTGTAAGGAAAATTCAAAACGTAGCTTCTTAAAAAAATTTCTTTCTGGAGGTAACAAAAAGGATTTCTTTACTCCTGGGTAGGAGGAAGATGGTTGGAAGAAATGAGTGCAGGGGATTTTTCTTCCTTCCAAATCTGAAGATTTGTTCCACTCTCTGCATCCCTAAACAATACTCTGGTATGGAAGACAGGCTTTGTTGCTGGTTTATGAAGGACCTGTTCCCACATGTACAGAACATCTCCTCTCCTATAGGGTAAGAAGATACATTGCAGATATGCCTGAACTGAGAATAAGTCATAATTCTGGCAGTCACTGTGAATAGTCATCACTTCTGGGTGTTCATCATCTTACAAAGTTAGGCTCAAAGACACTTATAATGAAATAAGGGAAAATCTTGGCCTTTAAAAGTTTTACGGCATTTGCTGCTGGTTTGACTGAAATCAAAATTTCACCCTAAATATGTGTAGGCTGTTGAATGTCCTGCATTCCACTATCAAGTAGAAGATTTCCTGTCTCTCTCTACTGGCTAATGTCCCAAGGACTTGTAGATCCCTTCAGAAAAAAAAATGGAATTTAAATTATTATGAGTTTGCCTTAGAGTCTTTTCATTCAGATTCATGACTCTGTCATTTCATGTATTGAAATGCAATAGATTAATCTGATTTTAAATGACAGGTGAACATCTTCAGATCAGGCATATGGTACATCTCTATCTATAAAACAATTCTGCAAATGGATCCTTCCTACATAATTAACAGATTTCTATTCAGTGACACAGTGATAATAATTAATTCTAGAGTTCAAATCCATACTTGATTGACTTTAATTTAAATACATTAAGATAATAATAATAATAATAAATTTTATAATTCAGGCATTGTAGGAATTTAAAGGCAAGTTCCACACCCCCTAGTAGATTAGTTTTCTAGTATATCTCCTACATAATGAAATTGCAGTGGTGAGGCTATAATTTGGGTTATCTGCCAAATGTTCTTATACCTACTTACATGTCAAGCTTCAACTGGAAGTGACACATATTAGGTATTTCCAAAATACACACCAGATTTATACAGCACACAGAGAGAATGAGATACTTTTAATTTAAGATGGAAACTCTTGCTGATCACAAGTTTTTCTCTGTCATTTCATCACAAACTTCTTTTAATAGGTATAAACAATAGTATTGATTAGGTAGAATCTGAAAATATCCTAAAATCTCCTGCCACAAGGCTGAATTCTCCAACTCTCTGACTAATAAAAAGAAAACACAGAAATATTATTTTTTTTCCTCTCAAGAGTTAAAGAGAGACATGTGGACAGAGGTTGGATTTTGTCCCAGAAGACTTTTGTGCTTAGTCAAATCATCCAGTCTTTGAGAAGATGTCAGTCATCACCACATTGGTGGCCCCTCTAGACATATGGAACAACAACATTTCAAGCATCTGAATAAGCTGTTACCAGCAAATATGGATGTTCCTAGCTCTTGTCTTCAGTGCACAATGTGTCACTATATTGACCATCAAAATGTAATGTTCATGGTTTTTTGGCTTAATCTGCAATTTTATCCTCCATGTTTCCTGCAATATAACTGGAAAGGGGCAATTCTCCTGCTTATGTATAACTCACTGGTTTTGTTGATGCCTTCTGGACACTGACC
>VYXF01007955.1:10835-58000 GCA_013397295.1 Polioptila caerulea
TTTTAATATCCCTATTTGTATTTGACTCTCAGGGATATCTTTGACAGTCTGGGAGAAGCCAGTGCTATCTGTCAGGAGTTGACAGTATGTTATAAATGCTAAGACTAAAATGCTTGTGTGATGAAATAATGATTTCTGGATTGCAGGGCAGATACTTATGGTAAGTATATAACATTTCTTATTTTAAGAGGGATATTACATTGTTTTAACCTTAGAAAGGAATGTGTTTACAACTTTGCTCTTTAAAACTGTGATCGGTTTTGTTAATGAAAATTAATTCTATAATTTATATTATTTTTGGTAGTATTTTTATATCCTTGCATTTTCTATGGATGAAACTAGTGCAGCAATAATGCTGCCAGTATAGTTAGAGCATTACCACAATTAAGTTATTTTTGGAACCGTTCTTTACTTACTATGATGCTTTGACAATTTTTCTAAGTGTCAGGCTATTGTCCTGTACAATCTGCACTCAGCTTGAAATTTGAGAGAGGCATGACACAAAGTGTAATGGCACAGAGATAGCTCTTGCTGCATAGAAATTTGCAGAAATGATAAAGAGACATGAAGGTATCAAACAATTTGAGTAGAAACCCATAAATAAAGATGAATTTCTGTGTTCAGTATTTATATGATTTTATCTCTTTCTGATGTACCAAAAATGCATCTTCCCATTAATATTCTGTCATGCAGCTGATGAGGTTCAGAAGTGTTAAAAACTTCCATGCTCTTCCTTTCAGATTCTGCATCCTAAATTCAGTACTAAAGCTCAGTTCAGCAAACCCAGAAATGGCTGTTTCCTTGTTCCTCCTCCACTGGAGACAGCACAAGGGTTCTTCCTGCACCCCAGTCCCACAGCCTCCATTCCAGTGCAGGTGTTTTTTGGGTTTGGCCCTATTTAGCCTCATGTTAAGCACTGCTGCTACCCTGAGCTGAGAATCCCAGCTCATTCCTGCCTTGACGTACCTTTTCCATATTCTGCCTTCTCTTCTTTGATTGTCAGCTTTCCTCTCTCACTGTGTAAATCCCACACCAAATCCCCCCCAGCTGCAGGGGCTCCTGGGGGTTCTTTCTCTGTTACTGCAGCATGGAATGGCTCTGATTTCCACTTCCACTACTCCTCAGAAATCTGGCTGCACTTTTCCCCATTCCTTTCGTGACACGCTTGTCTTCGCTCTCCTGTCTGATGTCTTTGCACCCTGCTCTCCTGTTCTTTAGTCTCCCATTGCCTCCCTGTCCTCCCTCATCCAGCACTTCTGGTGAAGCAACACCATCTGTGTTGCTGCAAACTTGTGTTAAACTCAGCTTTTCTCAGCATTCCCCAAATCATTCTCCTTAATTTACTTAGATTTCCTAAAGAGTTTGAGACGTGGTTTGTTTGATAAAAGAAATTGTTCCTGAGTGATGGAACTGACAAAGCCTGGTTTCCTACCAGAGTCCTCCATCCCCTGTGTGCCCCCACTCTTTGCTCAGAGTTCCTGTCTCGTTTCCCTGTGCAGTGCCCTCTCCATGAGTTCCTTTGTCCCTTCCCTGGTCCTTAGCTCTGTCCCACATCTCTGCTCTGCAGGGCTGCAGGTGCTGCTGCTGCCTGGGTGTTACATCTGTGCTGAAGAGCCACTCCCTCTTGGAATGGCTCAGAGCCAGAGCCACGCCTGCCTTGCCAGGTCTACTCTGGTCTAAAACTGTGGTTTTTCATAAAATTTGTAGGAACTTCATTCCTCTGTCAGATGCGTTCAAGTATGTCCTATGGGTTAAGAAATCGCAGGGAGCTGCAGGGTGTGGAGAAGATAGAGACTGATACTTAATTTACTTAGATTTCCTTGAAAAATTATGATTAAAAAAGCAAATACAGTTCCTTTCATATCCCTAAGCATTAGACTGTGACATATCTCATCTTATTCTGGTCTCATAAAACATCTAGTGTGTCATGCAAGTGATATAAATAAACATGCAGTGGACTTGAAACATACAGGCAATTAAGTACAGTTGATGGCTGGCAGTTGTGTGAGATAATTGAGCATCTCAGGATTCTTGAAATAGGAAATAACTCATCATTTAGTTTGGTTGTCATGCAGATTATTTATTCAGATTTAGAAATGAAACAGGAAAGAAAGGAGCCATCCAAAAGCTGTTATATATGAACACATACATTGCATTTGACTATTTGGATGATACCACATTGTGTTTACAAATGACACTGCACTTTGTAGAGTCATCTTCTTTTCCAGATGGAATATTTTTAGGATTAATGATTAAGTTTTGCTGATGTTTGTTGTCATAAGGCCATAAACAAAGTAAGGCAACACTAGCGTTTGGTAGTAGCTCCAAAGAATTCTTGCCTCTTGCAAATAGAGTGGAATGTATTCTCCACAGCAATGGCTTTGCATTAATGAACACTTAAGCAGCAGATTAAAATGTCTGTATAAAAAAATAGGTTAGGATTATATAATAACACAAGTCTGGTATATTAATAACAGTGAAGATGATTTTATTGAGCAGATTAGGTGCAATTAAATGTCAACTACAGAATATTTAAGTACAATACCAGATCAAAACCCAGTCCCTACAGCTTTACTTGCTTTCCTTCACACCTACAGGATCAGCACCTGACAGCAAAGTAAATTATAATTTTTATTGTTGTTCATTTTCTATTGCCACGGGAATGTACATCATGTTATCCATTAGGCCCCAGACAGACATGTCTTTTCTCCACATACACAGTTATGAAACAAGACATGATTGAAGACAGGAAGGTGTCAGCTGTATTTGAAATTCTATTAGAAATTGATGAATTTGCTTGTCAGATTTCTTTAAAGGATTGCCAGGGTAAGAACTGCCTATAGTGTTCTCGGGAAAAAAGTCCTGAAAATTACAGCTTTAAAATCAACCCATATAGACTGAGAAATGGTGTCAGTTCTTTCTTTCATAATCTATTACTTAATTTTAGTCTCCTAAACTGTGAAATAGAGTCACAAACTTGCAGCGGTTGATAACACTCATGACCTGATGAAGTAAACTGATTTGATCCTCTGAGAGGCCAAACTGTGTGTGTTTCTAAGCAGACATTCCCCAAGGCTGCTGATGTGTGAGATGTCTTCCCCTTGCCAAACATCCCACCTTTGCCACAGAAAATTAAAGAAGATTTGCAAAGAAGTGTGGTGTGTTAGTGTATAAATCTTGTATAAAACTTGCTGTGAGAATTGTTGAACACGGGATTGAATGTTTGGGTGTTTGTTTTTTTAATTTTTGCACATTTTAAAAATACCTAGATAGCTCTTTTGGGTTGGGTAGAAAGTAAATTTATTAACTCTAGCTGTGTTAACGTTTAGGGAAAAAGGCATATAGTGTTCTCAAATTTGGTAAATAAAGAACTGTTTGAATCTGACTTGGGGCTGCATTTAGTTTTTTAATATGTTTCTGCTGTATAGCTAAAAATACCTTATCTGCATGCCCTTGACCTTTCTCTAAGAGCTGTGGGAAGATTCAAAAGCATAAATGAGAATAAATTTAGAATTATCCTATTTGAAGAAGAGCAGTAGCACATGCCTTAGTTCTCTGCAAACTGGGGTTGGCAGTGCTCCATGGCCAGTCTGGCAGAGCAGAGCAGGGAACCCTGCTGCTGGAGACAGGCTTGGGGAGCCCTGGGAAAGGGAAAGTAGTTCCTTTTACATTCCCTGCTCAGTCCTTCCCCTCCTTGCAGGAGGTGCCAACAAAGGTGCCAATTACAAAAACGATTGCTACAGCTCAGTTCTCTATCCCTGAACATTTCCCTTTCTCCCCAGCTTGTTGTGTGTAGTTCCCCATGCAGCTGTGGAAGTCCTCTCAGTCATTACCCTCTTGGGCTGTATTTGAACTGGTGCTTTAAAGGTGAGGTTGTCACTATATTGAAGACATCATTAATGGCATAACCACAAACAGTGAATGACTGATGCAGGAGCTTTATGTTTTAATTTATTTATTAAAAATGTGTCGGTATTTGGGTATCCCAGGTGTCACAGGGCTACATATTTCTGAAAGCAGGTGGCTTGTTGTGACCCCACTGCAGGCAGCCACTCTGCACTGCTCTTACCTGCTTTAAATCACTCACTTAACAGGGCAAACAAGGGGTGCACTTGTGGAGCTGTCATTTTTAGGGCTTAGGTACTACATTTCTGGGCAGTAATTACACAGTCTGATAGTAGCTTTCATTTATGCTAATTGCAAGTAAGCTTATAAACCCCTCAGATTATTAAAAAGAGAGTTATCTCCTTCCTGTTGCGATAAGTCAGGGATTGGAATATTGCAAACTTTTGGTCCTGCCTTAAAGAGGAAAATGTCACCATAAGAATCTTCTCAATATCAACACTTTGTCAGGCTAAGAAAACAGGAAACCTTATTTTATTTTGCCTTTCAAAGTTGTGTTTGTAGCATTGCAACTGTAAATACTGATTTTAATAATTAGTTAACTCTGTATTTTAAATATGTATTTAATCCCACATAGACATAATAAAATCATACTTAAAAAATAATCAGTAAGTGTCTGTAGCTAGGACACTGACAGGAGGCAGAAGTAATTGATCTCAAATGGCAATGTTTTCTGTAGAGCTGTTTCTAGCAAGATCTTCAGAAAAAAAATCACTGATTTCTGTAATGCAGGCAGTATGCAATATCTAATGTAGACTGTGAGGAGAAATGTAATTTACAAGTTACAGAATGAATTACTCTGTTGTAAAAGGAATAAAATAGAGCCAATAGTTAGCTCCCCTTGAGCAGTGATGCCTGCTAATTGAAGGACTGCATTGTGAGAGTCAATGTTCAGGCTTTAGACTACTCAAAGTGACTAGTTTCTGTCTTTAGCCAGCCTCAGAAAAACAGTAAATAATTCTGGACCTGGGCTGTGGTGAGAAGAGCTGCTGCCCACTGCACCTGTCAGAATGGGAGATGTGCAAAGTGCTTGTAACAGATAGATGGCTCCTCTGTCTCCTGAGCACGTTGTTCTTCTTCTGTGGCAAAGTGTTGCCAATAGATTAGGGTGACAATTCATAATGTTCCTAAGCCCAAATGCTCCATGTTGAACAAGATCAGACTGTCAAGGAACATGTCAGAGAGAATTAAGGTTTAGCACTTATGCTTCCTTGTGACTTCCAGAATTTTGAAAGTATTTCTAATACTTGAACAATGTTCAAACTCAGAAAATCTTGGTATTTCCGAGTATTACTTTACAAATCAGCTGTTCCCCAGATTGTAGCTGAGTGCAGTGGTCTAATTCTGGGTAATGACTTTCTGTTGTGTGAAATGATCCAATAGCAGCAAAGTATTTTAATAGAATTCTAGAAATTACTGTGCATATTTGGAATGATTTATTATACTACATCAGGAAAGCTAGAAAGGTTTTTTAATGGTGTTAACTTCTCAGATGTGTATTATTAAGGTGCAATAAATGTATTATTTTGTTGATTTTTAAAGAGTGGTAAAAGTATTAACATACATCTCTAAATCACTCTACAGCTACTTAGAGACAGGGTTTTGGCTTGCTGCCCAAAGTGCTGTATTTGAGAGGAAGAAAAGGTTTCTTTGAGGTATTTTTACCACTGGGGGACTCCTGTTGTTCACATTTCTTCTGTTTGGTTTGAAGCATCCCCGATTTGTTTGAAATGACTGAGTTCACCTGAAAGGTGGGGGAGGTGCTGGTATTTGCTGTGGAAGATCATGCTCATTTTAATTGTCAACTGAAGTGTTTATCCATTCCACATTATAACACTCGGGCTGTTTCTCTTTGCATCCTGCACCAGCATGAGAAGCTGTGAGGTTTGCAGAGGATGTGGATCATTCTCTTAACTGTTTTATCCTTAGTTGTTTTAAGACTTGAGTGAATAGCTGCAGACAGGACTCCAGCTTTTTTCACATTAAATGTAAAAGCAGGGTTAATGTACATTTGGCAGACACAAGAACTTGGAGGTCAGGAGACTTTAGCTTTTTCTCTGCTGTACAGTTCCTTTCTGACATGGGCTTGAAGTTACATTCAAACACTCCTTTTCCAGAATGTGGTGTCACAGAATCTGCTGAGTTGGAATGGACCCACAAGGATCATTGAACCCAACTCCTGACCCTGCACAGGACAAACCCAAGAATCCCACCATGTGCCCAAGAGTGCTTTGCAAATAATTCTTGCTCTGTCAGGCTTGGTGCTGTGACCACTGCCCTGGGGAGCCTGTTCCAGCCACCCTCTGGGGCAGGAATCTTTTCCTAATACCCAACCTGATCCTCCCCTGACACAACTTCAGGCCATTCCCATGAACCAATGACCCCGAGTTTAGCTCAGGTGGTGTTAACTGCACCAAAGGTCGTCGGTTTGATCTCTGTATGGGCCATTCACTTAAGAATCAGACCTGATGCTCTTGGGTCTCTTCCAACTTAGAATATTCTGTGAAATGCTCTTCCAGTAACTGAGATCACCTTTACTGATGTAGTTAAGATCTGACTAATATGTGCATGACAGGAAAATTTAAGGTAGAAACACATCTCTAATTCTGGGCCTCGTCGACTGGAAAGTTTCTTTTCATAAATCACTCAGGTCTTTCATCAAACAGCAGGTTTACTGAAAGAGAGGTTAGGAGGCTCATTTGTGTAAACTTCCAGACATTTCCACAGAAATAGCTCTTTTCCATTGGAAAAAATGCAGTTATCATAATTTCCTGACTGTATTCTTGGTTAGTTGTTCTGTGGGACTGCATTTTAATTCCTGTTAGGAGTTTTCAAAACCTTCCGTGGTGGCAGTTTGTACTGTACAGGAGATGTGTGAACATTTCTGTTCACAGAGCTGGCCAGCAGTATGCAATTTGTGAAGAGCCAAACCTTTCTGTTTGTAATACAATGTGGTGCCCTCAAACATAGGATTTTAGGTCAGCACATATTTAAAGGCACTACCATCATAAGGCCAAATATTCTCAAAGCAGTGTGTTGCTCTTTTAACCCATGTCACAGTTTATTTCCTGCTCCCAATTCTTCTCTCTGTATCTGTTGCCTCACAGTGAAATCAGCTCAAGGACCTGAGTTGATAAGAAACAAGGATGCACAAGTCCCATCTCACATCTGGCATTCAGAGGCCATTTATTTTATTAGAGTTAATAAAGTGAATTGTATGTCAGATAGACAACCATACCACAGTTTTATTTAATAAAATAAACATGGAAGAACCAAGTCGGATTTGCTTCATAAGGAAAATCTGTCTTTTGTTGTTTAGAGAATGTATCCTGTGATGACTGTCATACAGCATTAATTTTTATGCTGTACTTAGAATTTAAATACCTGCATTTTTGGCAGTTTCTTTTCTGCGCTGGTGACAAGTAAATGTTGAATAATCAACTGAAATACAATTTTAGAGAAGTAACATCTGGAATGAGGCAGACAAGTAGAAGGGAAGAAGACAACATCTTGTGTATGAATAAAACTAAAATGTGTCAAACTCTAAACTGGAGAGCTTCAGGTAGTGTAAAATACATCTTTAAACAGAAAATCCTCTGTTTTCACTCTCAAGTGTATCAAAAAGCTCCACTGAGTACCAAAACTTAAAAGCTGGCAACATATCTCTGGAGGAGAATGTGCAATGCCTCTGATTGGTGTTGGAGAGAAGGAAATGGCCAGTTTGCTTTCTCATGTGGCAGAATTCCACAAACTCTGGTATTATGTTATATTCTTATACAATCACTCCTGATGTGTAATGGAATATAAATGTTTTTCTGTTTGTTGTTTTCACTCATTGTCAGTTGGCTGCTAATGGGAAACTTGGAGATGCATTATGGAGAAATCAGGTTATACCAACACCAGTCAAATTGTAGCAGCAGCTATTTTACAAGCTTAATAATAGTTCTTAAGGACACTTGGCAGAGGGAGAAAAGTGATGTTTGCGTGTTAAAACCTGATTATTTCATCAGGTCACATTGTTATTTGAAGAATGTATTTTGTGGTAATTAAGTAGTGTGCCAATTACTTCTTTTAATTACAGATTATATTTTATTTGTGAGGATAGTATCAGCCACTGTGAAATTAGCTTCTCATTGTTTTTCTGTTCATGTATGGTGGAATACTAGAGCAAAATACATTTTGTATTATTTTGTTGCTTCATCTGGAAAGAATTTATTTTAAGCTGGAGAACCCATATTCATAGCATTAAATTATGACAAATATGTTTTATAGTTAACTGCAGCAGTGTTTTCTCTTGCTTTGAGTCACAGGATACCATTTATATTCTATTATCAGGGTCCCATTACGAGTACTGTAGGCTCTCTGCTACCATTGAGTCTCCAGTTGTTTTCCATCAGAGTTGAATCAAAATCAGTTTCACTGGATCAGATTTTTAGTCCCTCCTTGGGCAAAATTTTTTGCTAGGATCACATGGAGCTTTCCCAAGCAAACCTGCAGGAAATAACCTCTCTCAACAATGATGTAGCTTTGTGTATTCTAGGTTGAAAACACCTTGTCTGTGTGACCTTGAGATGTTTTGATTAATTGCATCTTTTGGAATTCTGTATGTGTGTTGTGCCTGCCTTACTCACAGATAAAAAGGGACACAGCTATTACCTTTCCTCCTAAGTTATGTGAGGAAAGAGGATTGTGTTTGCCTTCCATGATACATATCTAAGCCCTGTAACATTTTAAAACACACTTTTTCAGTCTTTGGTCTAATTCCAAATGTTATTTTTCATTAATCATGAAAAATACAGATTAAAAGCTCTCAGAGTTTTTATGTAGGCTTTTATGCAGTAGTCTGATGCCTCTGACAGATAATCTTAGGAGATACCTTCCACAAAACAGGACTTGTTCTTGATAATTATTCTCACGTTATGACTACTGCTTCTTTGCTTTGAGCAACCTGATAAGGAGACTGGGTCATGCAGAGGCAAGAAAATTCCTTCCAAGTAGAGGAGATTTTCCATGTGGGCAGCTCTTGAACTTAACAGTTCTGTAGTTATTTAAAATGCATAGGATGCTCCACGCTCTCTCTTACACAGATAGAAGTTCATCTGATAGTAACATGTGTGTGCCACTGCTCAATATTTCACTTCATGATCCGTCTCACTCTGGCCAAATCTCAAAGACCCTTTTAGACACAGGACAGGTTTTTAAGGAGCACTTCAGAGTCCTGTTTGTTATGCTTGTCATGGGTCTTGGGTGTATTTTAAGCACTGCTGTGATCATTGTCTGACTCTTAAAATTGGTATTCATTTCAGGAGAGCAAGCAAGCTTTAGACAGTTGTGGTATAAAAGCTATATGCCTTGCTCTGTCAGGAACAAATAGAACTGAGACCTTGTATGAAATTCTTTCATAAAGGTGATGCCTGAATTTTACAGAGCAGAATTGGTAGCCTTATGTTTTTCACCTACACTTCATGCTACAGATGGAGAGGATTATTTATGTGGAAAACTCAGTTTATAGCTCAGCAATCAGCAGATGTATTTTCTTTCATTACCAGAACCTCAGAAACATCTTGTCCTGTTTGTAAAACCATCTAGTTTGTGAAAGTTAGAAGGCTCTGAAACAGAACAAGCTGCTCATATTTGTAAGTAAGCAGCTGCTAGATCCAGAGCTGATGCTCTGGGAGAGCAGTATTCCCATCTTTGTTTAATTGATAGTGTTGGCACTTTTCATGCCACCACTCTGAAAACACTGCAGCTTAGAAGTCAATCTTGCCTGGCTTTATGCTGGCACACACCCAAAGGAAAATTAAGACAGCTCTCCTATGGCTGCTTCAGTTCAAGATGCTTTAGTGAGCTGAAGTACACTATTATTTTTGATATGCTAAAGCAAATTCAAGTGTATTTATCACAAATAGGCTTTTTAGATACCTCAAATTTCTGGTTTATAAATGCTATTTGTAATATGTTTCTCTCTGATACTGGTCATTCTTGTCATTCTAAAACCTGCCTTCATTATTGAAAAATATGCTGTATAAAACTTGTATTATTTTTCAACGTTAGATTTAAATTACAAAGTTTAAATCAATGAAAAATTATCAAAGTCAATAAACTTTCTTTGCCCAGCTTTAGAAAATATATGCTTTATAAATACCCTGTGCACCAGTATTTAAAAGGCTGTGCATTATCTGAGGAAACTCATGCAGAGAATCAACAGCTCTACCACAGGAACTGACCAGCATAGTACTGCAAACAAGGGACCTTTTGTACCTCTACAAGTGCAGAACAGCATGAATTTTACAACTGCTGAGTGTACTCCTAAGTTAATTACCATTTAGAGTCTAAATATAATAATTCTCTGTTAAAAAAAACGTGTTGGAAAAAAGTTTACTGGCCTATAGCATCCTATTATTGTTTATTGAACTCTTAACTGAAATTGTAGTCAGAAGTCAGACGTGAATCACAAGCTGGGGGAAAAAGGGCATCTTTTCAGTAGGGCTAATTAATTTGAGTAGAACCAAGTGCTAGTGCAGCTATCTGAAACTTGAGATACTCAATGTATATTTGAACTGTATAGACACACCATGTGATGCCAAGGTCTTATATTCCGTAAGGGACCTGAGAACAATTAAATGTAGCCACTTAGAGGATCTAATTGAAAAGAAGCACCATGGTTGTTTAAGAATTGTTTCAAACAGTGCAGTGAACAGTATGCACAGCACTGTTCCAGTGTGTGTGTTTGCTGTGTATGCCACAGTTTATCCTGTATGCAGAGGAATTACCCTCCAGCAGTGGGCACGGGATCCCCGTGACCAGGCCATTGACTAAGGAAAGGTGCCACAGGTGTATGTAAGGTATATATAAGGTATATATAAATATGGATTCTTCATGACACCCTGATCTGAGCAGGTTAATTGTGAGGAGGAGGTGCTGGCAGTGTTTCCCCTGCAGTTCAGACTTCAGTGAACCTGCATCAGCTCTGGCTGTCACTGCACGGTCCCAGCACCTCTGGTTATGTTCAGGCTTGACGCAGATCAAACTTCCCAAGCATAAGGACAGCAATGTTCTTTCTCTGAGGTACCTGGCAATTGCATTTCCTTCCTCTACTGACTTTTAATTATTATTATACTTTTGCAAATGCTATTGAGGTTTCAAGTATTTTGCGTTGTTTCAAAGGAGGTTTGCTTCCATATTAAGCTAAATGAAACTCATCAATTGTGTGCTCGATGCTTATTTCTGTGTGTAATCACTGCTATAGACTGCATCAGATTTGTGATACAAATCACAATCACAAACGATTCTCCTTTCAAAGTTCCAGATCTTCTCAGTCACTGCCTGGTGACTTCCAGAGTTGTCTTTGTTTATAACCAAAAAACTTCAGAAATAATTTTTTAGGTTTTTTACTTTTACTTTCTCATCTCTGCTTTTGGAGAAGTTCCATTTCTCTCAAGCATTTATTTTGCTTGCTGTGTAGTTGAGCACATTGTCTCACGCCTTGCCACACAAAGCCATGAAATGTAACTGATGTGGACAAATTGAGCATGTTATAGTTTTTAGGATTTGGAAAACATGCTACTTTCAGGAATAAAGAAAAGCTTTAAAGGTTGGTAAAATCACCACGTTTAGTATTTACTTCTGACTGGATTAGGCAAAAATAAAAATGTTTTCAAGTTTAAAAAAATTAATGTCTGTGTTATTTTTGAAACACTTTACACAAAAAGTCTTTTCTTTTGCATAGACTGAAAAACAGATGGAACAAAGGAAGGGCACATGCATAATATGCATTCCTTTTCTTTCCTTCTGTTTTGTTTCCAGGGCCAGCACATTTTGGTATTTGTGTTTGGAGGCTTACGAGAATTGCATTAAAATGCCCAAGGGACTTGACTGGCCTATTATGACTTTTATGCCATTATTACTGTTACTAACAAATCCTTAAGTTTCCAGTTTTAGAAACAGAATCTGTTCTAGGATGTAAACACCTAAGAATGGGGAAGAAAGAGGCAAGGAAAACTAACTGAATCCTAACTACTGGCTGAGGTGCCAGTGATTGGGACAGATGGGAGAAGAAGGGGTTTTTTAGTATTTAGGTTTAACTGCTGCTGCTGTCTTTGGTATTTCCTTGCTCAGGAAGAGCTGTGATAGTGTATGTGTGAAAAACAAAGCTGGTCTCATTAAACATTGTGGGGATCATCTTCCCACAGACGTGCTGAAACCGTCTGCATCTTGTAGTAGCACTAGGCAGAGAATATATTCAACATAAAAAAAATATTAACTACTCACTGGTTCTGCTAAACTTCCTAAAGTGACCATCAATTTGTATTTCCCTACTCCATGAAATCTTTGATGTGGTATCTCATCCAAATTAAGTTTTGTGGGTTTTATTCTGTCTTTTGGAATCTTCCACCTCCATTTCATGCAACTGTCTGAATTTTAGACCTAGTGCTGTGTAGCAGGACTATATCACCTGCATCCACTTAAAAAATGCTCAGGTATTTGATGTATAAACTGATTCTCCTGTTAAGTGTGTGTGTTTGGTAAAATACTGAGAATTTTTCTGAAAGAAATCTGATAGGTAAGTATAGAATCCTTATCAACACTGCTATAATTTACAACCAGTAAATCTTCCTGGATATTGATTAGGGCCACAGCATGACAATAAGGACTCAATACTAGGAACTGAATCACTATCTAAGCTTTTATTGCATTTCACATCCAGAATCCTGATTATGCAATATTTTGGTGCCCATATAGTTTAGTAATGATTGCTGCCTTCTAGATTTCTTTTTAAAACAGTGTGTTGAAATAAATGCTGAGTAAGACAATATGTACAGTTTATTTGATTTCAGAGCTAACTTGCTACAAACACTAACTAGGACCTCTGAAATAGCTCATGTGTTCTCCATAGGGAATATATAGATGTGATTTAATTACCAGCTGTCTTGTAAATACAGCTGAAAGAAAATTAGAAAAAAAAAACATCTGTGAAGTTTAGCAACTTGAATCCATTGTTGGTTTGGGACATATCAGTTGTGCTGCAGAAGTATTTCCCTCTAGCCTGTGGTTTTGGAGAAAGAAATGGAATATCTGTTTTAAAGAACAGGGTGCTTAAAGAAGATTGTCTTATTATAAATGCATATTTGTATTGGTTTGGCTTTTTTACATGTGTTTTTGTCTTCATAGGAGATACCACATTGTTTATCAATGAAACACTCAGTTTCTTTTTCAGTGACATGACTTTGGGAAAGATCTGACAAACAATACGTGCCTTTTTGGAGACAAATTTCATGACAGGCCATGCTGGTGAGCTGCATCTGTTATACATGTAAAATTTGTACTGGTTCTCAAGAGTGTTTGGCTCTTCTGGAGAGCTGCATTTACAGAAACTCTTTTCATGACGGAAACTGTAAACTATTGCCTTTCTGTCTGATCTGCAGCTGCTTCACATCTTCTTTGTTGGGTATTCCTTTGATGCAGTTTCAACCATGATCAAATTTGTTGGTGACACAAAACCAGATGGGTCAAGAATGGACATGAGGCTAGGCCAGAAATGCAATGACCTTGGGGGATTAGAGGAATAGAGGCCATGGGGAGCAAAGGAAGATTAACTGTTCATAAATACAGAGTTCTGTAGGGCAAGGGTGAAGAACAGTGAAGAAGGATTAATATTGGTAGTATTAAGGGAAACTCACTTTCCAGATTGTTGTCTCAGTGCTGCCCTAACATGTCTTTTTATGAAAACAATCAGTTCAGACTTCACAGTCCTAAAATAGCACAGATGGAATGAGGCAGAGCTAATGCACAAAATGAAAAACTTTTGAGGATACTGCTGTAATACAAGTAATTTACATTTCAACTCTCAAACAAGTGACCTTGCCAAGGTATTTGGGAAGAAAAGTAATCTATATTGCTTTGCTAGACTCAGATAAGTCATCAGTAGCTGCTGGAGGGATGGAGTTTAATATATTTTTATAGCCCAGAGAGTTTAATAATACTTGAATTCCTTATGCCTGAATTGCGTGTATTGTAATTAAAAAGTAATTCAATTTCAGAAATTCTAAATAGATATAAATTGTGGTATACTCATACCTCTAATAATAATATGCCTGATTCTGAATTGGCATATAGTTTATGAACAGAAAAAAGCATTGCACTTCATTGTATTCATTTAAAAACACTACCACTAAATAGGGCTGTCTTGTAAATTTTGTATGATCCATAACAATGAAAGCCTTCCATAAAAGTTGTAAATGTATTACTAGTTCACTGCTATTTTTATTACTTTGTTTTTACATATATATAATCTGTTAAAAGATCAAAGCTATAAAGCATTGCCACAAAAAGCAATCCATTCAGCATAAGCAAATGTATGTGGAATTTCTTTTTGGTCATATGTTTTCTGCATGATTCTTTGAAAGCACAGCTAGCATTTCTAGCTCTTGCAATAGAGAATCATATTATAAAGATTTGAAGGAGGAAAAGATGAAACTATGTATGTATTGTATATTTCATTATATTGAAAATGGGAAGTGATCTGGGTCTGATATTCTGAAACTTGTGAATTGCAAGGGATGCCAGCAAAATGTCCAGAAAATGAGTCCTGACAGCACTAGGCTGAGATAATGGAAAACATCTTCAATTGTACAGGATGCTTGGAGACAGAATAGATGCCAAAGCAAAGCAAATGGCAGGTAGAGACTTGTTCCTAATCACAAAAAATGAAAGGAGTACAAAAGTAAAAAAAAATGCAAATCTGTTAACAACATGTATCAAAAAGCATGATAATTCAGCAGAGAAAAAGTAGAACAGTACTGTCATAGTTGGTTTCCATGAGGTAGAACAAAGGAAGACCTGAATACCCAGAGGAAGAATCACAGAGTGGTTGGACCTTAAAACTCATCTGTTCCAACCCCCTGCCATGGACAGGGCCACTTTCCACTATCCCAGGTTGCTCAGAGCCCCATCCAGCCTTGTCTGGAACACTTCCAGAGATGGGGCAGCCACAGCTTCTCTGGGCAGCCTGTGCCAGGGCCCCCCCATCCTCACAGTAAAGAATTTCTTCCTAATATCCCATCTGAACCTGCCCTGTCAGTTCGAAGCCATTCCCTCTTGTGCTGTCACTACGTGGCTTTGTAGAAAATCCTAGCTTTGCTTCAGTGTGTCCTTGAGAAGAAATCACACTGCTCCTGTGGTTGAATACCCTCAGTAAAGGCTTTAAATGCTGGGCAGAGTGCTGTGCCAGTAGTTGGGCTGTAAGGTGATATTGAGCACTGATATTCTTTTCTTTTGCGTTGAACCACATTGAGACATCCAACTTCATCCCTTCTTCATTCAAACAGATTTTGTGTAAAAAGAAAAGCACATAAACATTTCTGTGATTTCTCCCAAATAAAATATGAAAAGGAATAAGGTCACTTAATGATTTATTTTTGTACAGATGACACATCCTGAGCAATGCTTTAAGGCGTACTTAGGCCTTCCTTGAAGGCTGGCAGAGCTTTGTCCCCCCACTGTAGGATACAGTGGGAACAAGGGATTCTTCTCCAGGGCTGCCAGTTGCGGCAGAGCTGGGATGTGTTTTATAACACGCTCTGTGTGTATGGGAGGAGCTTGTTCCGATTTTGTGGAGTGCTGTATTCAGTAATTCAGCACACAGAGTTTCTCAGTGTCTCTCTCTCCCCCCCGTTGTGTGTGTATATATATTTATCCATCCACCTCGTGCCTATCCATGCACAGATCTCTAAACAGCTGCCACAGGCAGCCGCGCGTTGCCGGGTGCAGGCAGTGGGCTGTGACAGACAAGGCCCTTTGCCCGGAGCACATCTGTCTGGGCTGACCATCCTGCCTGGGATGCTGCTTCCCGGGCAGTGGGAGGGGACAGGGCAGGCAGGAATCAGGCGTCTGCATCAGAGATAGAACGTGCTAATCGCTTTTTGTGAGATAGTGTTAAGTATCACCCACGTGTAATCACCCACGCCCCTGCGTGAAATTACTTCTCCCCCTTGTTCACAGCCCCTTAACTCTCATCCCTAAATTACATCACCAATGAATTCCATTTAATACAACTATTTTCTGCCACAAACTCCATAAAATCATATTCTAATGACCTGCAAAATGGTGATCTTTCCTCTATTAGTCATCTTGTATTATTTCCTTCTGAATCTTGTTTTCTAAAATAAACTGAAAACATGGTTGTCTTTTGGGGTTCATATTTTTATTTTATTTTGTTTCTAAATGTGTTCTGTTCTATAATCTTTCTTCAGAATGATTGTGTGGGTGGAAAAATTGTTGAACAGACCTATTAAGAAAAGATGAAGAATCTTGATCAGTTGCCCAAAATGTTTATAATGCTAGACATTTTCTATCCTATCTTCTTAATTAGTTTTGCAAACTACACCAATTTGCACACTGAGGTTGTCTGGATATTAGAAAGCATCCAAGTGTAAAATAAGCATTAGGCTGATGCTCTTATGTTATTATTTTAGAAATACCTTTTGGTTTATTCTAAGAAAAGTGGTTTGCTTGGGCTTTTTATCTGAAGTTACAGCTTTTATAGCTCTGCACTCTATGATACAACATCCTAAGTGGACTAACCAAATTAATATTCTAATGAGTGTAGTTTGGAAGATGGATTGTCATACCGTTTTGTACCTTTTTAGTTGATTTCCCATATTGCAATCAAATAATTAGCCAGTTTTGGGGAACTTCTGAAATAGATTTAATGTGTATTGTGTTTAACTTCATACATTTGAGCAATGTGCTCCTCTTTTCTCCAGATCCTGCACAGAAGCAGTATAAGCATTCATTTTGATATAGCCTTTAAACAGAAGAAATGGTTCCATTCATGCTAAATCAGGTTTTGGCTTTTGTGTGGAGACAATCAATAAAGTGATGGGATTCTCCTTTTGTTGCATGCTGTTAGCATTAGAAACTCACCCAGGGATACAGCTTAATGCTTGCTTACTTGGCAAATGTGATTAAACTCTGACTTAGATAAAAGGAGAACGAGAATGATTGTGTGGTAGAGACAACAAAGCATGGTATGAAGTACACAGATCCTGTAAAAGAGCATGTGGAACTGTGTCACTTGTGCAAACTCAAAATAGGGCAATTCTTGAAAATGATTAAGTGCAGGGGAAAAACTTGGTCTGGGATTCATGTCAGTTTGGAGAAAGAGGAAAATTTTCTTCGCTGGTCTGTTTTATTTACCCTCTTTACAGGGTAGAAGTTTGAGCTTTTCTTGGTTGCAGCATGAAAGGAGGAGATACTCCTTCAGCAAGGAAGTCTCCAAGTTCATCTGATCAAAGTCACCTGACACACAAGTGAACTGGCTTCGTGTTCCTGTCCAGCAGAGCCCTTTCCTTTTCTACTCCAGCTTCTTGGATCGTGTGGCTTAAGACAGAGAGTTTCGTATCCAAATGTACAACTCAGTTTACTGGAAGCTTTTTGAAATTGGAGAGGAACCTTTTCTCTTTGACCAAATTGGTTGAAGTCATGTGTGTCTTCTCTTCTGAGCTGCATTGTGAGGATTCATGTATAGGACAGAAAAAAACAGATCTAGGCTGGGTTATTTAAACATTGCAGTTGGACAGAGGAGGTGTAGTTCATTGAGAGCTGCATCTCTGCTCCCAAACATGAATGACCTCTGAGATTTTGCCATGGTAAATCTCAGTTTGCAGGGTATTCTCTTGATCGTTAGAGAAATTAGCAGGTCTTGGGTGGGAGTGAAAATTAATTACTGGGGCAGAATGTGAAGGTGTGAGGGTGAAAGTTCTTGTAGAAAATGGAAATTATTGTACATCTGTACAGGTGGTATGAAAAACTTGTAAACTTATGCAGACAAAATCTATCTGAAACAGGCAAAGGAAATTTAAAAGAAAACAGATGTTAAAAAAGAAATCAAATCCAGAAGAACCCCACAAAACCTAAGAACTCCTGTAACTGTGTTGTATACAGCTGTCTGTGGTTCACTGGACACATATAAAGATAGAATTCTTGAAACAACTTCTCTACAGCAACTTGGGAAAGAGTCCAGGAATGGATATTTTGTCTTCAAAAGACCCATACCCCTAGGGCTAGAGTTCATGTTCCATATAGAGTTACCTATGATTGCTTGCTGCTAAGGTCATCAAATTTCACATTGCTAGCATTTGTTTTAGAGAAAACCGTTTTCAGAAGCTTTGCTCAACATGCAAAAAGCTTGTGCTCATGCTTTCATCCTGTCTTCTTTGAGACTAGTAGCTTTATTGATACAATAACAGATCTTTGGACAAATGAATCCTGATTTATTATGTCCATTGATACTATTATTGCATGAGAACATAGGAGAAAATTTTATGGATTTGAGTTATTTCAGTGCCCACTTAAAGGGAGATCCTGAGAGAAAAGCTGTGCTCTGGATTATTCTTGTCTAAGACTCCTTCTCTTATTTGGTCACAACATTTTGGGATATTATTGTAAATGGGGGATATTTTTGTAAAAGCAGAAATGTGCTTTTGTAGCATAAATGGTGATGGTTTCTTGATGTTTTTAAAGGCATTTTTTGATTTTGAGGAGTGAGCCATGTCAGTCTATGGCAAGTGTCACCTTACTTTACACAGAAAATTGAGACAACCTTTAGTGTTGATGGGGCAGGCGAGGCAGCATCTCCTAGAGATGGAAGGTGCACTTGGCCATGAAGAAGGAAATGGGCCCTATGGCCAAAGGACTACATTTGTCTCCTTAGCTGCTTTGCCCAGCATTATCTCCTGGCTGCACTCTGGCAGAGTGTGCACGAAGCCAGATGCATAGATATAAATATATAAACAGCCAGATGTAGGGATATAAATTAATGTGCATTAATTTATATCCCTGCAAACTGATTATAAAATGTACCCAATGAAGTCCACACTTCATCCTTGGAAGTTTCAAAACATTTGGATAAGCCTTGAGCCACTTGGTTTGATACTGCAGCTGATCCTGCTTTTAGCAGTGCTTTGTATCCAGACCTCAAGAGTCCTTCCAAGCTGAGTACTCTATGATTTTTATGGACAAACAATCAACAACATCTGAGAATATGTGTATACTGCATTTGTTAAATAAGGCAAAACTGCTTTTCCTAAATGGTATCTGGATGTAATATACAGATCTCATTTTGCTGTAATATGGCTTCACTCCGTGTATGAATAACAGATTGTAATAGAAGGCCAGTTCTTCATGGCTGAAAGTCTCTGCAAGTCCTGCCATCCACAGAGGGGAGGTTCAGAATTCTCATTCACAATTCATGAGTCATAGTCTCTGCTGCCTTCTGCTTTATGGAGTCGCTGTCCCTGTGCCCAATGGGCAGAAAACATTTTATCAAATCAGATTGGGCCTGAGTGTTTTCATTGTGTCTTCCAAGGACGTTGCGGGCAAGAGGCACAGAGAAGGATGGCTCGTGGCTCTCCTCTTCCCACTGATCTGCTGTGTTTCAGGGGCCCCTCAAAGAAGGGGATGTGCTCTGCTAGCAAGGACTGATCCACCAAGCAAGTGGTGAAGATTGCATGTCTGTGATATCCCTTTCTGACATCCTTTTAAGATTAATAAATGAAATACTGGATTTTGGGAATGGATAGCTGTAGGCATGTTGATGTTTTCCCAAAGATTTGGGAAGCTGGTATGTTAATTAGATTAATTAAATAGTGAATGCACTCTTCATTGATATGGCTATCAAAATGCAGTTCATAAAGTCTATTTATTTACACAGTTGTCTGTCTGTCTCCTGAAAGTCAGGATGTGTCAATGATTACTGGGGCCATACAGCATGGGAAAGAAGGTGCTCACTGTTTGTAGGCTGTACGTTATTTCTTTCCAGAGGCTGTGTGATAACTTTTTTACTGACAGAGACTTTCTGTGTAATGTTTATAACCCAACATCCTGTGAATTACATTAGAGGTTATAGTTAGTTGGGGCTGAACAAATAAAACTGAAAAGGAGATGGAGCTTGTTTTCTAATGAAATATCTGTTGTGGAAATGCTTATCTATATTGCGACTATTTCTAATTGGCTTGAGCCATCTAGACAGCTTTAGCTATTATATGTTTCATACATTAGAAATAACCACAACCAGGAGGGTAGACTGTACTTCTTATGTTACCACAGTATCTCTTTTTACTGTGAAAGTCTTTCTGTGTGCAGAACACAAGACAGATTTATCACTTACGATGATAAAATCTAAGTGTGTAATTTGTGAGCGCCACTGAAGTGCAAAGAATAAATTTAGGTTTATTACTAAATAGCTTGCCATACTTTGTAAAATTAGCCATTCTGTTGGTAGGATTTGCCAGTCAGTAACATGATACGCTGTTAAGCATAATCTTCTGAAAATTTCTCATAATTGGAAAGTATCATTTTTTTAAACACTGGAACAGTTGTTGTTATACTGTTACTTTCTCACATGATTATCTGACAGCAGTTTTCCTATTGGAAGGAACATTACAAACACTAAACTAAGAAAAACATTCTAAAAATTTTTACTTTGTGCAAGGCAGTGCTATATAAAAGCATAGAAATTCTGTCATGGTTTTCTTCTGTTTTGGGATGCAAGGCAGTTGGAGTTGTTTGGCTTGATATATTGTTTATTGCTCTCACTATTTAATTCAATCTTTGCTTAGAACATTGAAAAAACAACCCAAATAAAGCTGGTGTTAGGTTCAGCAAGTGTAATTGAAAAGTTATAAATACAACTGCTTTCTGAATGACATATTGCACAGTTGTGTGCTGGATGTTTGGCAGTGTCACATAAAACCTAAATTTTTTAATGTAGTGACAGCTTAATTCTGAGAAGAAATATCAGGAAATCCAGAAAGAGTGGTGGGGTTGTGTTTTTAAGAAAGGGCCATAGGCGGACACCTGAATACTGCTTTTTGAGAAACCTGAAAATTTTGAAAATTGCCTGTATTTGTCAACATGTGCATAATTGCTGAAGTTATGAATTGCTTTCCTTGGACCTGTAGGGTGTTTGCTTTGCTGCATCACCTGCACTGGAGTTTTCCAGGACTGGAAACCCAGAGCATGAAGGCCACTTTGAAGAGTTTTCTTTGGCTCCAAATGGGAGCACCAAAAATGTATCAACACAAAAGGTGACTTTAGCCTGCAGAACAGCGATAACAATGCTCGTGTTCACTAGAAGTGGTGAGCACGTGCCACTTTCAGCTGCAATAGCTGCTTCATCTTACTTCAGAGGCAAGGCAGTGGCTGAGCCTTCATAACTGCAGCCACTGAAGTTGGAGCTGTTGGGGCTGGTGACTTGCTTTCTGCTTTAATGTGAGCATGAAACAAGAATCCAGCTCAAGAGGGTGCTCCAAATGCCAGTAAGGAATGTTCAGTTAGACACAGTTGCCAGAAGGTTATGGGAGTTCCCATAAACATATGTGTAAACTCAACTTTTTGTTGATATCCCTTTATACAGCAGCCGTCAAGTGGATGAAGGAGTCCAAGTGGACTCGTGCTTTCCCTGAATCTGGAAGCTACCTGTAACTTCTCTTGTCTTTGATTCCCTGGAGGTCTCCTCCTCATTCCCCTAGAGCTATACAGAAGAATCAACCCACTTGGGTGCCTTTTTTTAATACCTTTATAACACCTCTTCAGAATACCAGGAGGACACTCTTTGCTTTCTGTGTTTCAAGAGACTCTTTGAGGAAAGTTGTGCTCTCAAATGCCAACAGGAAATGTTACTTCTCCTGCATTTTCTGCGGCTCTGTAGCCAAAGCAGTACCGGTCACAAAAAGATAGTAAAATGTGTTTTGATATGAATGAACATTTTTATTAGCCTGTTCCAAACACCTAACAGATATGGAACCTGATAATTCAGGGTCTCCTAATGTATCACTGCTTCAGTAACATGCATTTATGGGTGAAGGAAGGATTGAGAAAGTTGTGAGTGACTCTTGCAGTCAACATATGTGCATTTGAGCAAAGCAATATCTCGAGTTGTTTGCCTGCCTATGGTGAGTGAATCAGATTGTAGTCTTAGAGTGGACAGATGCTGAGGCACTTTGTGGTTTGGCAGTATCAGAGTTTAGAATAGAAAGGATTGGGAGCAGGTAACCTTTGATAAAACATTGTAAAAAGTTTCCCCAGATTAATCAATACGTATTTACGGCCTTAATTTTGTCTTGAGTTTTTTTCTGGCATATCTCCAAGAGTTCAGCTCCCCTCGTTTTTCAAATCTCCTTTATTTCCCAAATGCCTGTCTGATTTATATTGCACAGTTTGGGGGGAGGGCTGGGAAACACCCCAATACCACATGCCACAAATGACAAATTTATGACAAAAGATTTTAGTGAAGGAGGGTGGAAGGAAAGCAGAGTTTTAATTATGTGACAAGGGGGAAAAAATTGAATTTATGTATCATTTCAGGCTTAGCGGTGTAGGAATACATTTATTAATTTACTGTCAAATTGTTACTGGAAGTGTTGTCTCAGCACTGGGAGCAGGGAGCGGAAGGCAGGCTGGTGCCATCCCCCTGGAGCTGCAGGGAGCAGGCTCGGGTGGTGGGGCAGAGCCCGTGGTGGGGGAAGGAGCCTGCCCTGGATGGGAGCTCATGCATCTCGCTCCCCCACTGCAGGAGGGACTGTAGCTCAGCTCTCCTGTGTCCTGCATCGCTGCCAAATCTACTGCTTTTGGCACCAGTCTAACACTTTTATGAGTCATCTATCATCCTACCATTTTTTTACCCCCGGTTGTTCTATCACCATTGTGGAACAACGGATTTTCCCCCCCTTTTCTAACCCTGCCCTTGCTGTCTGCTTCCAGGCTGCTGTAGGAGCAACGTGCTCCCGCTCATCCACTGCTGCCCAGCGATGGGAACTTGGCCCTTTGTCACTCTCCCTAGGTGCTGGATGAGCTCCATGCAGCTCAGCTTCTTCCCCATCCTTTTTCTGAGGAAAATAGCTGGCAGGTTCAGGTGCCAGAGCATGTGTTAGCATCTAGGTTAACTTGTGTGCTGTGAAATGCATCCCATGCTGTATGTGTGTATCATCCATTTAGTAGGGAAGGGGGCCCTGCCAAGGGCAGACTAGGACCCAACCGTCTCAGCTGCTACTGTGTGAATTTCAAATATTACAAGGTTGAGGCATGGCTGCTCAATGTCCTTTACTCACATCTCTGTCTGAAGCTGTGATCCAGCCCTTAAACATTAAGAGAAGCTGCCACTGCTCCTGCAATTGTCTGTGAAACTCCTGTTTTGACACACATACCGTATTCTCGTAAAACATTAAGATACAAGTTCAGTATTCATTTCAGCAAACAGGAGAATTGAATTCTCTCTTCATTAGCAGTGCATGAAACTGTCTGCTGGTTGGTTCAGGGCTTTGATTTTTATTCTAAACCCAGATGGAAATATTTGCATAAGTCCTACAGTAGTCCTTTGTGAGGGCTTTTTCGTTCTTCTCGCCCCAGTTAATATTGCAAACTTAAGAAATCCTCTGAAATTAATCTTTTCCATTATGCCCATTTCTGAGTATTACGAATATGACAGAAAGATCCAGAAATCACAGCCTGGTGCCGCTTTCCAGCGGGCTGTGAAGCTGCAGCGATTATTTGTGTGTCGTGTGTGTGTTTATCTCTTTTGGCCAGCGAGGCTCTCCATGTTTCCCCATTTTTATTTCCCCTTTCCACACACTCCTTCACAGCTGCTGTAACCAGCACTCGCCCTCTGGCCAGTGTTTGGCTGAGCAGGCTGTGAGGCTGCTGGTAATGCCTCTCCGTCGGCCACTAGACAGGACGCACGCGGCGGCGCTTGGCATCTGCGCTCCCCTCGCTGTCGGGCAGCCTGGTACCACCTGGTACCCTCTGCTCCAGACTTTGCTGCTGTGCTTGGTGCTGAGCACTCTGCAAAGAAACCCTGCCTGGGCCAAAAGCATTCCCAGAGCAGCTTCTGCTGCGCTGCTGTGGAAAAGGACGGGTTTGGTGGGTTTGTGCTTTGCGCTGCTGGAGAAGCAAGATGTGGAGGAATATTTGTTGTTGTTTCATTGAAATTCTACTTACAGCTCTAGCTGTATCTCTTAGCCTGCATGGAAAATGTCAGTGATTACTTTGTTTTTTCTTTTTTCAGTACAACAGATCCCTGATTTTCTCCCTGGGAGCCCCCATGCTTGGGGTTGTCTTGTCTCCTACTACTACTGTAATTATGAGAGGGGAGTCTGTGTATGCTTAGTGCCCTGTACAAGGGGTGGAAACACTTGCTGAGACAAGGCCTGAAGGATCTGGAAGAGGGAGCCTTTTTATTTTTTTACTCAACTCACTTTATTTCATTGGTATTTATTTTAGTAGTAAAATGTAAGTGAATTCCCTTTTTCCCCCCCACTGCTGCCTATTTTTATCCTACCAGTGATTTACCTTCATTTTTATACTAAGTATGGTGCCTGTAGAGTATTTATTTGTAATTGTGTGTTTGTGTGTGTTTTACTCTTGAATATAAATAACGTCCCGGTGTCTCTTCAGTTTAGGAATTCTACTAAGCTGTCACAGAGATCCTTTCATGATCCATATCCTTCTGAAACTCCTGCAATTGGTTTTTAAATGCTGGGGCCAGTGGACCGTAAGTTTTAGAGTTGCATTTGTTAGAGATGCCATTTTGCATTCACTGAGAATGGGCTGTTGAGTTTTGACACCATTCCCTGTTGCCCTTCTCCGGTTTTAGACCAGTGTGAAATGTATTCAGAGTTGTGTTTTCTGAAGTGCAATAATAGGTATGTAATAGCCTAAATTAGGAGGCTGCTTGGCTCTGTTCATGTGTGTACATGTGTTTAGTGAGCAAAGCCTGTATCCATCCAAAGGTGCTTTCTGCACTACGCCAGCATGACAAGCATAGAAAATCAAGAAAGGACTAAATGTGTGTGCAGCAGCCAGTGGATTTTGGGCTTTCCATTTTCAATTTTTTCATTTCCAGTTGCCCTCCATGTAGCTGGTTTTAATACCTTTTTGTGACAGCTTTTGTGTCATAAGGGGTCAGAATGAAATTGATATCTACTTCATCCTTCTAAAAGCATATAGATGTAACATCCTTTGGACCAAATCTAGTCCCTCTTCCCCTTGGAGTGCAAGTGTTGAAAGTATGAAAAACATCACAGCTGCAGCGTTTGGCTGTATGGGACAGGTGCAGGCAGTAGAGAGCTGGTAACTTCACGGGAGCTCTTTTCCCAGTGGTGTGCTGAGGATGCTGAGAAGGTTGGCAGTAGCAGTGGGGGAGCCTACAAGCATTACAAATCCCTGGCCTGTGCCCCAGCACAGCCTCTACATAACAGACATAGCTATGTCATGGCTCCACAGCTGTTCCACCCTCTTTGTGACCTTACACATGCTGAGTGAAGCCAACCTAATCCCTGCACTTGGGCCTTGCTTCCTCAGGGGAGAGAGCTCTGGGCTCTCTGACCGAACAGCCTCTCTATATAAAATTTCTTGATTAATATCAACAATATCCTGATATCACACTTGATAATTCTGCAACTCTGTACTACAGAGTGTCACTACTAGCTGAGTGACACCAGTTGTCTTCCTCCTTTATTTATGCACCTCCCTGACACCACAATCCTGCTTTTGCCCAGCCAGTATTTACCTTTCTCCTTTCATCACATTTTTCTTTCTCAGTACTCCTAAAATAAAAGCATACATACCCAAACTCCCTGAAAAGCTGGACATATGACAACTTTCTTTGGGTTTTTGTATTAGTGGTATTATCCAAATCAGGTTAGCCAACTGGAAAATACATTATGGAAAAAGACATTTCTGAGTGGGAGGTGATGATATCTATGCAAAGGAGTTAACAGCCATACTGAGCAGTAGGAATGATTCTCCCAAAGGCCCAAAAGGTTGTTCTCACTTGTATTTGTATGATGCTCCACTGAAAAAAAGGGAAATGTCTTCACTTCTCTTTAAATATAGCTGGAATTTCTTCATGGCGGGATGTCACCCACTATAGCTAGATTTGCATGACTTCTTGTCAAGCCAGGGTTTATTTGTACAAAACTAATTTTAGAGTTTTCTCTTCTACATAAAATGTTAGGGTGTTTTTTTCCCTTTGATTTAATTTGTCAGTATCACGTAGCATTTCTGCCTCTATCTCTGTATCCATTTCTAGTCAGTTTGTGGATGGTGGCACTGATTTGACATTTGGGGTTTTATCATGGCTTTTAGAGAAGTGAAAAAGGCTGACAGTCACTGGCTGATTGGTATGATAGGAGAGGTCAAATTTAGGATCAACATCACTTTGTGTAAATGTAAATAAAACACCACCATATTTTTATCTATTCATAGTGTGCTGGATTTGGACTTTGGTATAGAAATTAATTAGGGATAGAAACATCTGATAAAGAATATGAACTGAACTCAAATATAACCCATACCAATATTTTTGGAATTGCAAAAGCAGGTTTTGGGGTTTTTTTTCATCATTATGAGTGCAGAAATTATGGATTCATAACAATGGGAGGTCCCAGTAGGACCCAAAAGTCTTGTGAAAAAGAATTATTTTCAAATTGCAATAATTTTACCAAGTTGCTTTAGCATTTGTTTTCCATAAGTATGTAATAAGAAAACTCATTACTTTAACATCCAAGTGTAGTTTGTACCAGTGGTGTAAAAAAACCCCAACATTAGAGATTCCTGTTTCTTACAGGGAAATTTACAGCGTGTGTTACTGCAGGGCCAGACTCTCCCTTACACCATGTGAGCAGATATTAACTTGAGACCAGCATCAGACAACCATTTTTGTCTTTCCCTTTATTTGAAATATGACATGCACAAGTATAATTTGGCTTAAGAGACCAATTTATGCTTGAAGTGCTAAATAGTTTTTCTGTTGGCTTTATATGAGTTACACTGAACACTTACCCAGTTGTCACAAGGATGAATCCATCCAATATACAGTAATCCTTTATTCATACCAAATAACACTTTTTACTGCTTTACTTTGCTGTAGTCGAGTCTCGGAGAGAATCTTTCTAAGTAATCCTTTGAGAGAGGGGAGCTGGTGACAGAGCTATGAATTCTCTGTGGACTTAGGAATTCATCATTAGACTGTCTACACTCATTTTTCGAGGAAAAATAGTATTTGCTTGAGAAAGAGGTAGCAAGTAAATTTTTAAAAAAAGAAAGCAAACACAAAAAAATCAGCACACACTTTGGGTCCCCAGCGATAACTCTCAGCTGCAGAGGCTTTCCACATGCTATGGATACAAGTAAACAATTGGATTATTGAAATTGTTGTAAAACCACTTGTTTTTTGCCTTAGAATTATAAAATATGAGAAGCTGCAAAATAAATTGTATTTTGATGCAGTATATGCATAAACTTTTGCCCATTGATAACAGGTTAGAATCAGTCTAAATCCAGTTTCACTTGCAGATCTGGCTAATTCTTAAAAAAGGAAACTACAAATGATATTTTTTTAATCACTTAGCGATACTCAAACACAGATCAGAATTCTAATTTCTCTTTGTCAGTAACAGATAACATAAACATAAAAGCTGTTGTAGAATATGAATATTAATTTTTTAACCACATTGGAAAAACCTTCTGACTACGTAGGCCTATGTTTTTGAAGCAATATTCTGGGAAGCAGCTGACTGAATCCTATTAATTTAAATGAGAGCCAAATGACAGTCTGTATGGACCTCTTTGAAAATTTGAAACTTAGTTCTTTATTCTTATTTCTTTCCAACTGTTGTAGAAGACTTTCATGTATTCAGTGGACTTTCAAAGGTAGACATGTATAGTGCAGTTAAAATACTACAATTTAGTAGTATTGCACTGCCTAAGTTGTCATTTCCTGCAGAGTAAAAGAGTATGGTTAAAACGTGTTGTTCTACATGATGCTGCAAGATTCAAGACTTCTGCTTGTTCTCAATGTAACCGGTGAAAACTTTATTACCTGTTGTCAAAAAAAAAGAAAAAAATCAATTTAATTTTTGAAACTTGAATCTAAATCTTAAGTCATGCTTGCTTCATAATTACACACACTTACTGGAATGGCATATGGTGAAAATATACAGAGCTTTGTGATTCAAAAGAAACGAGGAGAAATGCTAGGCTTTTATGTTGATTGCACCTGTATGGGGGCTTTATAAGCTTACAATTTGTATCATTTATAGATAAAGACTCAGTGCACCCCTAATGTAACTACTACTGCAAAGCTTTTATTTCCCCCCCCCCTTCTTTCTGCTGACTGAATGATAGGTAAAGCAATTTTCAGTGAATGTCTCCCTGTAGGCTGTCATCATGGAAGCGTTGTAATCCTGCATTTTAACCTTAGCACTGGCGACTATCCAGAAATTATTTCATTTATGCCAAACTGTTCTGCACAGAGCACTTGCTCTCTTACTGCATGGGAAAAGAACAAACTTTAAATCTTAACATTCCCATTGTTCTATAGAGATCTTTATCATCTGTGTTCGTGAGGATGTAGCAAAAGTGAAATAGTCACATCTTCCTTTGTTTTCTTGGAGTGATCTCAGTTTAAATGTTGGATTGAAAATGTGAAAACTCACAGATGACTTAGGTGCCTACTTGACATCTGTACCTTTGGGAATGTTTAGTGTTGGAATCAGGTCCTTACAAAAATAAATTGTACTTCATTATATCCAAGCTGTTCCCTCTTTAGTAGTTTGGTTTGTTTTAAGACTCACATGCAGCCTTGTGCAGAGACTCAGGTGGTAATGTTACTGCCTTCTATAAAGCTGTTTTTGCAGTTGTTTTATGCATATCTGTTAATTCTTTAGTGTGGGCTAAGAGCTTTTCTTTAAAAGGAAACATAGAACATAAATGATGCCTTAAATTAAACCTGAATTTGGATTTTTATCAGGATCAAGTAATGAATAAGCTACTGTTCAGCTCTGGCAGCTATAGAGCTTTACAGATTGTCTATGCCCTCTTTCCTAGACCTTGCACACCTAAAATTCTAGCAAACAAAGTAATTTAGAACTACAGGTGCACATTTTATTTAATCTCTAGAAGTATACTTGCCGTATATAACTAGTTGGAAGATATATTTTGCATTAAATTCATAAAATCCCATCAATTTTATCTTCCCATGTGAACAGCATTTCCCTATCAGTAAACAAGGTAATAACTTAGAGGTGGAGATGAGCAGGTATTTGCACAACATGATGTTATCCCATACATATGCAATCTGTGGTGATACACTTTGTTGGAAGTCCTTTGTGTTAATTTTCACATACTGCAAATGCAGTTTTGAGTTATTCCCCACCTCTGAAAACCATAATTTCCAAACTCTTGACAAATACACTTGTCCTGTGCAAGGGATTCTGTGCTACAGCATGGTACAAAGAGCAGCTTCAGAGAGAGCCATGCTGCTCCATCCTTTTATTGCACACTGGGACAAGGAGTTTTTTTCTTGCAGATCTTCTTGGAGACAATATTCTGAGGAAAAATCTTGCCTACAAGTAATGCATTATGTTAGAAAATAATCTATCTTGAAATTGTTATATCACAGTGGCTCAGGCAGCTGATATTTTCAGCTCCTTTTCCTACTGGGTTTTTCCCCCTTTTTTTTTTTTTTCTTTTTAAACGTCTCTCTTTCTGTGAGAGGAACTGTCAGTCGTGTGTTAAATGATTCCTGGTTAGGCAGTACTTTTCCACAGATAGGATGTTGGCCTCAGGGTCACCAATCTAGATTCTGTTCTGAATTAATCTATTAACTGAGCAACCAGAAACTTGTAATTACTTTCATTTTAAGTATAGGTCAAAGTTGTTGTAGAAGAACCAACTATTTGCTTAAGTGTTTAAATATGTATTTCTCTAGAAGTCTTGACCTCTGTGGTTTCTTTGGCTTCATTTCCTCCTTAGTTTCCAGCTTTCAGAGACTCAGCTACCCGTAAGTTACCCACGGTAAAGTCAAATATTTCCAGTCAGTTGGTTCACTGACTAAGGGTACAGATGCCATTTTGTCCAACATTTTTTTGTGGTTAGAGTAGTGGAAATACAAAATTGTCTAAAGAAAAAGGGTGGTAATAAGGGTCAAACATTGGTCTCTGCTGCTAGAACCTTTCAAGCAACCAGGTAATAAAAAGCCCAAACAAAAATCACAACACATGAACAACTAGGGTATTCCAGTGACTGAGGCCTTAAATTATCCAATAGCTTCCAGAAAGATCCTGTGATGTATCTGAAGGGTGGGAGCAAAGAAATTAAGAACTGTGTTCACAGGCACACAAATACTCAAGAGATGAGCTTCTGGGATTTGGTAAGCAGAGAAGTAAAAGCATGTTTAATAAAGGAAAAGAGAAATGTGAATATTGACATTCTTTATTTAAGGGACTTCAAATGTTCTGTAGTTAGAGAATTTTCCATCAGTCTGTTTCTTTCATGCCAGTGTTTGGTTCCTGTACATGATGAGTCTGATGAGGAGGGGCTGAGGGAGCTGGGGGTGTTGATTCTGGAGAAGAGGAGGCTCAGGGGGACCTTGTCTCTCTGTACAAGTGCCTGACAGGGGATTGCAGCCAGGTGTGGTTCAGCCTCTTCTCCCAAAAGCCAGTGACAGGACAAGAGGAAACAGCATCAAGTTGCACTGGGGGAGGTTTAGACTAGATATTAGGGAAAATTTCTTCACCTGCTGGGTTGTAAGCCCTGTGGATGTGGCATTTGGGGATGTGGTTTAGTGGTGGACTTGGCACTGCTGGTTTAGTGGTTGGACTCAATTGTCTTAGAGGTTTTCTCCTGCCTAAATGATTCTGATTTCTACTGCCTGAAGAGTATAATTCACTAAATATGGCTGGGAAAAAAAAGGCAAAGTTTCACTAATAAGAATCTCACATAGACTATTAAGTTAAAACTTCCAGGAGACATTATTAGTTGCAGGGGTAAGGGTCAGGTCTCTTTGTGGATATATCTTCTCTTGGCTTTCAGCCTAACAGCTTTAGGGGACATTAGCTTAGAACTGAGCAATATAAGCAGAAACAATTCTGGTGCTCCTGCCTGGTGGGAGCTCACAGATGCTTGTAATAAAAATTGTTAAAAATTGTTTCATTAGTTTGCAAAAAGCAGATTTCTTGGAATACTCTACCTTCTTTTGCCGAGAATTTTTAATTTCTTTTATGTTCTGAATATGACAAGGAGTAGCAGAAGCTACCTCTCAATTAATTATGATGATATATAGGACTTAAAATGACTACTCAGCATTTTTCCATTTGCATGTTGAAAACAAAAGGTAATTGGGTTGAAAACAATATGGTATTTAATGCCTCTAAGTGGCATGTTTTTCCAAAAGATAAAGACATAGCAACCTTCTAGAATTACATAATATCACAGACATAAGTAAAATTAATCAGATATGCCACGTGCCCTCATTTTGTAAGTGCAATAGCTCATTTAGCTGTTAGCAAAACCTTGCTTAGTGGTGCATTGATAATTAGAAACTGTCACTGTCTGTATATGAGTAACACTTTTTCTCCCTCTTGCTATTTTGATATTTGGAATAAAAAAAAATCATCACATACCACATTTCATCTGTCTTGGAGTACAAACATAGTTGGACACTTCAAGATGCCTATGTAGAATTTTAAAAATATTACAAAATGAAGTGTTTTTGTACTTACAGTTACAAACATGTATTTTTATGCAATAGACAGGTGGGAGGAGTTGCTCTTGAGGTAACACATCTGCAAAGCAGCCTCCTCTATGTAGTGTTTAATGTAATTAGTTTTCATACAGTTGGGTAGTATTCATTTTAGAAACAAAAATTCTCTTGTTTGAAAGGAATGTTTGTACTCAAACCTGCTTAGAAGGTCAGTAGAAAGCCATTTGCTGGTGACTTTTTGACAGACAGGCTTCTCTGAGCTCATAGCTGTTCGTGCATTAGGCAGAATGGGCAAAGGGAAGTTTTGTCTGTCAGTCCCCAGGAATCACTGGAAGCCTGGGCTGCAAGCAAGTGGACAATCCTGAGAGATGACAGTGTTGTAGTATCATTTTCTTTGCAGATCAAAAGAGTGTCTGTGCACCCCTCTGCTGTTGCTGAACACCTTTTCTGAGGACACAGCTCCTCTGTTCTCCAGGGTGTGTTTAATGTGCAGCAGCACTTTGTGCGTGGCCCTTGTTGCTGGCTCTGTAGTTGAATTTCCACTGAGTGTCAAAGGAAGGACAGGACATCCATATGGACAGATTTTGGGTCAGGCACATTGCATGAGACTATTTTTATTCTATGCTTACAAGCTTATCCTGTTCTTATAATCGTTTTTTATAAAGAACAGAATCTCAACTAAACTACTATTAAAATAGTCACATTTAAATCAAAGCTACTGTAAACATTCCAGCAGCTCTATGACAGTGATGTCCAGGTTTTAGTGACCCACCTGTGGTCTTCAGTTGGAGTAGGTGGGAGAATTTCCCTTCTCCTTCAGAGAGATGCAGAAGTGGACAGTGCCGAACATTTTGTGGGTGACTCAGCCTTGTTTTTCCACTAAAAATGGAAGTGGGAAGATCTCCTTGTCTGCAGTCCAGACAAGACAAAAACCCAAGTGACAATTAGATGACTCTGGTAAATGAAGATAAAACCATTTATCTGGGAGGCACATAAAGCCATCCATGCTGAGGAGAGGGCAATGCAGAGCTGATTTAGGATATTTATGTCTATTTGGATTTGTAAACAATAGCCTTTAAAAAAATACTTTTGACTCTTTTTCAGCCTGCTCACTGTAGCCATTTCTCTGTGAAGCAGCTGATTTATATCCACGTGAACCCCAAATTTGGATATTGCCGTGGATCAGGGTGTCCTGGGGTAGCTCCAGAGGCTGTTTGGAAGCTCACAGGCAGTCCTTAGTACCACTGTCAGTGGTAAATTCACATTATTTACTGGTAACACCTTCAGGGAGCAGGTTGCACCAATTTCCAAAGGCAGCTTTGGCTCCCTTTTCAGTGGTTTACCCCACAGCTGATACACATTTAGAAAGTTCTCCTTGAGAGAGAGAAAGCCTCAGTGCTACAGGAGTGCAGATCATCTGAGGTGTATTCCAGCCACTGTTTAGCTGTGAATATCTGGGGACACCACAAATTTTAGCTGGCACTGAACCAACACTAAAATTGGGGTTTATTATGTAAACTAACTATTTCCAATTCTTTTTTAATGGAAATTTAAAATATTGAAATAATAGTGTAGGACTTCAGAAATTCCCAGGACAGCATGCTCATCTGCTGCAGATTCCTACTGTCTCCAGGCTGGTGGGATTTCTTAACTTGATTCAAAGACCAGCTGCCTGAATTAATAGGAAATGTATTACAGGTGCATGATGTCATGGACTTACATGCATATATATAAATGAATAATTGGATGGCTGTAAGAATATGGACATAACCCTTGGTCTCAGGTGGTTCCTCGACACACAGTGCCAAGACATTCACTCCCACACATGGGCTCTGGAGGGGAAATTTCCTTTTCAGCCTGTTGTATGTAAAATATGACAGAGGATTTTTTTTTTTTAAAGCAGTGTACTTTGTTATTCACCATCCATAAATATTTATGGACTGTGAGAAAATGCACCTGCTGCTTATTGCTCCATGGGAAACAAAAGGCCAGGGAAGAAAATGCTATAAACCAAAGGAGATGCTGAAACATATTTTATCAATTACTGATAAGTATGAGAAGCTAAAATGAACTTTTTTCAGAGACAAGATGGGAAAAAAAGACAGCAGCAAAGCTAAACCATCCAACTGAAGAACCTGGCCTCCAAAGGCTCTGCTTAGTAGAATCCATAAACAATAACTACAGTAGTATCTGAAATAGATGATGGTTGAGTAGATTGGAAAAGTAAACTCTTGTCAGTATGTTTTCAGGGATGATTATGGGTAATCTATGTAGAGATACATAGATTACATAGATACATAGCCTCCTTGAGGAGCCCCATTTATTACAAGACTAAAGGATTTTCTGATCTGTCTCACATGAATTGGCATATGACTGTGCACTGCTCCATGCATTTATCTGAGAGACCTCTTGGTTTAGATTGCATTCAGTGTGCAAACATTTGAATTAAATTTGGAATTTGGTGCCATGGAGCCTCACTGGCATGTAAAATACTCCAGACTGCAGAAGTGCATCTGGGAACTTGGAACAAAACCTTTTTTGAATGCTAAGCTTGTGCTGCCTTTGCTGCATGATTCTCAGTACAAAAAGTAGCTTTTTGAAGCATTCTGGAGAAAATGTGTTTGTTTTTATTAATGAAATCCCTACACTAAGAATTCATAATGTTTACTAGAATGAAAATCATTAGGTTTTAAATTAAGCTACAATGATATAGTAAGATATCTTCTCAGGAGTTTCATAAAAGAAACCTCTTTTCCTCCCAGATTTTAATATGGCCCATAGGTCAGAGGGAGCTGTTTGCTGTCTCTAAGGTAGACACAGTCATTTCCCACCCAAGATTTCTATAGATAGTAGATTTCTGCTGCAGTAACACTTTTTTTTTTCCTTCTCTTTCTTCTTTTCTTTTTTTTCTTCTTTGCAACTCTTGTCATTTTTAGTAGATGTGAATAGTCCTGCTTGTACAGTGAAAACAGGAGGTAATACTGGGTCTTACAACAGGAATGTGAATGATTGCAGTGTTTCAAAATCTATTGTGCAGTCAAGGAGCAACACTATGCTGTGATTACACCTTGCATTGCCAGGAGCACCTATAAACGGCTTAGGAAACTTCAGTTGTTCTTGTTTCAGCTTCTAAATGGTTGTAGTGGCATCTAACAGCCATGCAGGGCTTCTGAAATGGCCAAATCCAGTCCATGAATTGTCTCCTACAAGCATGTGATGTTGTGTCCCCATGGGGAATCTTGGAATTCCTACCTGTGAAGTGGGGTGAAGCTTCCCCACAGTGACAGAGCTCTGAGCTTTGACGTCAGCCTGAGGTTTTTAATAATTAGCTGATCTGGTAAAGCTGGAGTTGGCTCACTGCTCCTGCTGAGCACACTGTGGTAAGGTCTGATCAGACCTTGGTAAAAATTAGTGATGCTGGCAAAATTAGCTTCTGGGCCTTGAAAAATACTAATTGAGTAGTCTTCTAATAGTACAATGTAATTCAGCTTAAAGAGCTTAATCAGAATCTATTACGTGCTGCTAAAGTGGCTCAATAATGGAAGGCTGATTCATAGCCATCATAATCACTTCATTGCACTTTTAGTTTAGATCTGTTTTTCTTCTTGCTTTAGTGCCCAATGGAGTCCTCATAGCCAGAAAAACCTTTGAATTAAATGTTTGTAGTATTAAAATTTGAGGTTGTACCTACGAAATAATGAAATAGTAAAAGACTAAATTTCAGGGCAGTGCACTTTAGGTTTTATTGCCTTACTTGCATATGTGATGTAAAAAGAGATTTTGACCAGTGTACAGAAATTTATTTTTACATATTTTCTATCATCTTGCAAAATTCTGGAGTTGAATTTTTGGGGGGAGAAGCATCTCATTTTTGAGAATGTTTTGTATGGAACTCTCTTCCTGGACCTATTTTATATCCATGCTCAAATAACTGATCTGAAATGTATGGCTGGATGATAGTGAAGTTGGCCACTTCTTGTAGTCTTGGTTCGGGTTTCACAACTTTAATTTCTGGCTCAGTAGCAATGTCCAGAAGTACAGACCAAAGACCCAATCTTTGAGGGGACTCAACTGGTGACCATCAGCCGTGTTCTTCAGGGGAGGCAGAGCTGGCTGATCAGCAGAGCTGAGTTCAAAGCTTTGGATGTGCCACTGATTCATTGACTGATCTCTGTCTCCGTTTATCAATCTGTTTGATGGGAATTAAATAAATCCAGCTTTCATCCAAGACAAACTGTGTGTGCAAGTTCATGAAAAGGACTTTGAATGTGTACAGTGCTATGTAGGTGAAGTAACCTGCTCTGGTAATATATTGGGACAGACTGGATTAATTTAATTGAATAAATCTTGATTTAAATCATTTTAATTTAAAGTAGCCTCTGTTTGAATAATTGATTTAAATTTTGCTCAGTGTGTTACCATCTCATGATTTATCTAAAGAAGTATTGATTTCTAGTTGTTAGTAAGCATTGATTTTTCAATGAGATACACAGTGAATTAAACTGATTATTTCTGTTTACGTGGGGAATATTTTGAGTGGTTTTGTGTTTGGTTGTGGGTTTTTTTAAAAATCTTTGAAGGTGTCACTCTCGTGGAATGATTTGCTTATATTTTGTAAAGGAAAAACTCAAGGAAAAACTGTTCTGGACAGAATAAGAATCGGCTCATTTAGGATGGCTTACTTCCTTTTCCAAAATAAAGGCAAGGAATATGTTCCAGTGGCTAACTTCAGGTTGAAGGAAGCATTTTGAGAGGAGATTACTGAGAAAGCATAACTGAGAGTTGTGTTTTGGAAAGGAAGAAACAAGGATATTTTGTGTATTCAGTGTTGTGGTGGCATGCATGAGGCATTGGGAAAAACAACGAAGAGTAAGTGCATTTGTAGGAGATAGGAGAAGAAAGCAGAAAAATTTATTAAGAGGGGGAGATGTACTAAACCTTGGAAGAGTCAAACCCTTGAGTTTAATGAAGAAAGTAATGGTTAACTTTATGTAACTTTTCTTTTAATGGGTGACCATTAAAAGTCATGGTCAATGGCCAATTAGAATGGTCAATGCAGGTAAGGAGGGTAATTATTTTAGCAGCTGTATTTTAGATTCATTGGAGCATTGGAAATAAGACCTTAAACAAGAATTTGCTGTAACTGATGCAAGTGATGCGAAACCTTGGACAAGTATTTTAGAGGAAGGATTGGAGAGGACAGGGTGCATATTGGAGATCTCATAGAGAAGTACAGTGACAGTTTGAGCTGTGATCAGGGATGGAGAAAAGAGTTGAATGGGCCATGAAATTTGAAATCTGGAGAATCGAGAAAGATACTGATGTTGTCAGCAGCAGTGGCAGGGAGGGGAGAATTGGAAGGAAAGATAAGAAGTTCAATTTTCAAGAGGCTGACTTTGACATCAAAATTGTGTGTTTGAGAAGCAGGCAGAGAAGGGAGATAGCCTGCAACGCAGGGGAAATGAAAGATGCAAGTGAAGATTGGTGATTCATCAGTGTCAAAATGGGGCTGGAAGCTGAGGGCAGGTGAACCTGCTGAGACAGGAGTAGAGAGGAGGAGGACTGGCTAAGATTTTCTACTGGAGATCGGTGGAAGCAAAAGGAAGTAAAAACTGATGTGTCAGCTCCTAGAGTGGACATCTAAGGTAGGAAAGAGGAGGTGTTGCATTGCTCAGCCACAAACCAAATACAGAAATGGAAACCTTACTGATTCCAATTTTAGAAGGTCTTGTAAATACATTTTAATGGGACCAGCTTTTTACATGCATGGAGATAATTTGATTAGAAGCCTTTGAGAGAAATACACATGTATTACCTTTAATTTATGGAGCAAGGACATCTTAAAGAGCATTTCCATGATCAGTTCCCCCTAAGTCTTAGAAACCTTATGGGAAGACTACTGAACACATCCAGTAAATCCATAATTCCTTCCGAGATACTAAATATTATTTTTAGTTTAAACATTGGGAAAGAAATCATTTTTAAAGCTTATTAAAATGTTATGTGAATATTTTTCAAATATAATTCATATTATCACTGGTGCATAACTTCTCAAATGAATAATTCACGGCAGCAAGTAGTCACTTTTGATAATCTATAGTGGTGTGTTATGTTGGTTCTGCAGAGAGATTAACACTTATGGCCTAAGGAATAAAACCAGAGAGTCTAATCCATTTGTTTGCCTATTCACAGTGTCAGATATTTTCTTAAATTAAAACCTATTAGTCTGAATTCTGAATCTTAAAATTGAGTCTGTTTTAGCTCATTTTTGGACTTGTATAAAACAGGATTTTGATATATAACGTATTGCAGGCAAAGAAGTATGGAGACTATTGATTTTCAGCACAGTTTTTCTATCACAGACACTGAAGAATGTTTCTAAGAAAAATTTATAGGATATTAAGCAGAGAAATGGTTTCAAAAGGCTATTGGAAGATCCAGGAAATAGGATAGACCCTCTCTTTAATTGGTTGTTATAAATTTTCTGAAAAGCAGCTGAATTTGAAATGTTTTTTTTCACCACCTATTATGATGGTGTATCTAATATAAAAAATGTAAATGCTGTTTTAGTAATATTAGTTTGACCCCATCCACATCCTGTTGGTGAAAGTATGCATTTAACTATAAATAGTGATGTAGGAGAAGTTCTGGTTTCCCAGAGAAAACACTGAGATGTATGTAAATTACACACTTTATGTCTGTTTGACTTCTCCCATTTATGATCAATTAAGTTTTAACTTCTGTAGCAGAAATGTTACTGATGAACCTGATTGCTTTTCTTGTGGGTTTCTGTCTGGAAGCAATGGGGTGGCCACTGGTAGTGTCTCCTGGCAATCTCTCAAAGTTGGTTTGTAATGCAGCTATTGCAGGACTTTGGGTAAAATGCCAGGATTGTACTTAGGGATTAGAGTCTGCTCATATTAATAAATCATTCAAAATGTAGGATGTCATTGTTGGGTGTTTCTGATTTTCAAGTAAATGCTGTGGTTTAATTACAGTGAAGTATTTTTTAAAAGAGCAGATTTTATTCTATAAGTTATTACTTTAATAAGCAATGAATAGACAATTAAATAACTTGAATCTGTTTTCCGAACCAGAGTTGGAATTCAACGTATACTTGAAATCCACCAGCAGAAACAGTGAATCAGACACTGTTTGCAAGTTTTGCTTAAAGAACAAAAGCTAAAGTGTTTATAAACTAAATCAGAGGGATCATTAGAATTACCAGTGGATCTTGATGTTGTCCTGCCTCTGCAACACTGTCTCCCAGCTTGGTATGATTTTGGGATATAGTCCCTGATTGCAGGCTGAAAGAGAAAACTTCTATTGAAAAGAACAAAAACCAAAAGCTCCCAGTATTATTTGTGAGTCTGGTGTAATGTGGCTAAATCAGAAGTAAATGTATAATTAACCTTTTTTTTATGATAAATTAACATTAATTTTCTCAGGATTAGTGTGAAATAGTATAATATAGGACAGGTTTAGCATTCAGGGTAAGTGTCACATGGGACCTTTAACACTCTTACAGGATTAGTGCAGCCAGTGATTCATGCTGTTACCATGCACACAGAAATAGTGTGCAGCTTCTGGCCATCAAAGAGGCTTTCCTAATTATCAGCTTTTACAAGTGAGCATAGAAAGATTAGAATATAAATATGAGGAAGATGGCTTCAGAGTTCTTGAGGGAACAAGATAAAATACACTCTTTCCCCTGCGAGTAGCTCAATTTTCGAAGGAAATTTTGCAGTATTGTTCGAGAATGCATCATTAGGAAGATAATTAATGAAAAGGTCTGTTGTTAGGGTCTGAGTGAGTGTGGTGTCTGTATGTTCATCCCTCTTTTTTCTTTTACAAGGGCATTTCTTCCTTGTCTTATTAATCTGAGCATTCTTTATGCAAGGAAAATGATGAATAATTTTTGAAGACTGGGAAAGAAGAGTTGAACTTGAAAAGCACTGGTTGAAAGTGTACAGCTTTGATGATACTGAGAAACAGGCCAGCTCTGTTTAGGTACTCAAATACAGACTCAGTGCTTAATGTTTGGAATCCAAGAACCCAGAAACAGAATTCTTTTTCTTAAACACTCAAACCAAAATAGGAAATGAAAACACAGATGCTTTAGAAATATCATTCTGGTAAGTCCTATTAGTGGCCAGAAACTCCTCCCCCAGCTGTGATCTGTGTTTCTGTGCAGCCTGGCCCAGAAAGCTTGGTTCAAAAGTTAGGGACAGATGCAATTTGCCCTGCCCTGATGCTGCTCCCCAGAGGCTGCCCCCAGACAGTGACTGGGGCTCACCAGTAATGTGCTGAAACATTGTGTAGTGTGGACACAAGGCTGAGTCTGAGGCCAGAGATGAGAGACAAATTTTCCAAGCATTTCATCTTTTTTCCTTGTTTTCATCTTTTATTGTAGATGCAACAACTTACTGTCCATAATACATGAGCTCTGCTCAAACGGGGCTCCTTTGCTCAATGTCAGCCCGTGTAGGAGGTAACATGGAACCAGTTGAGCAATACCTGAGGAAGAAAACATGCTCACAGCCAAAACACTATTAATATATCAAATACACCATTTTACAGCTTGGTGAGCTCTGCTTCATAACTCAGAAAGAAAAAATAGCGGGGTTCATGACTTCTCAGTGAATATAAAATTGCAGATAGTTTGGGCCATTAATCCATGTCAGGCACCAGTCATCTGCATGCTCCTGGACATTCTCTGTTTTGCACACAGAGGTATTGTTCATATAGATTTCAAGGGTTTAAAAGATTAGTCTGGGTTTTGTGGAAGTCCTAAAAGTTTAGATGCTACCGTGTGGACTGCCATATGTCCATAAATCTCAGACATCTGGCAGCCCAGCTGGAACTGGTGTGCACATGAGGTCTGCTATAGCCACGCACAGCAGGCACTGGGAAGTGCTGGATTCCCTCCCTCCACATGTGCTGCACAGCTGACTTGTGCATGGAAATACCCTGAGCTGCTGGGCTGCTTCATTGCACATGGACACGAGTACCTGCAATTTGTCTTTGTGGGTTTTTTTCTTTCTCTAGACCCTGATATTTTGTGCTGGACAGCCTGGGTGAATTTAAATGAATAATGTAAAAAAATATTTGTTCCTGTGTAGTATGTCTGGGGGCTCAGGCCTTTGGAGACAATAGTCTTTTTTCTGCTATTACACATTGTAAATTCAGAGCACCTTTTGAATCTCAGTGCAGTTTTTCTTGGTTCACAGCTTAGAAGCAGATATCAGCATGGGATCTGCTTAATGGGACTTCTTTTTCCTTTTTCTTTGCTAGCCTGAATATTCATATTTACCAAGAAAATCAAGAAGGCTGAACTTGAATGGAGTGTGTGTTAAAAATGAACCTTTTAATGCTTAACGTACATGGGAGAAGTTGTTCAAGAGTGATTTATCCATAGATTGTGCAAGGCTTTCAATGACAATTTCGTCCTGGGTTATCAGCTGTTGTAAGTGCCAGTTGCACAAAGGCATCTTTAACTAGAGCACTCAGTTTGCTTTATAGACAGATTTTGCATTCATGAGCAGATACAATTTTCTTATTGTTTGATACAGTTCCTTTCCTTTTATGTAAATTCCTTGCCTTTTCTTAGACTCCCATACCTCTGTTATATGTCAAACAAGAGTCTGGTCACTTGACAAGATGTCTATATGTGAAACAGATACTGAGTGTAGGAAGGGGCAGCTGGGCTTTGTTGTCTTTTAAATTACAAAGGTAGATGGAACCAACATGGATATTCTACTTGAAAAAGGCTGTATAGAACTCCCATCTTTGTAGGCAGTTTCTTTCTGAGCACTGCCCAGGACAAAACCTACATGTAAATAAGAATCCTGGTAATATGAAGATGTTTCAGATGAAACCTAACTAGTTGAATGAGGTTCTGTGTGCAATTATCTGAAAACCCACAAGCACACCTACACATAAAGTTCACCATTGTTTATACGGATGTAGAGGGTAAAGGTCTTCATTTTCATCTTGGAGTGCCAGGGAGATGGTTTTGTGTTGTAATTAAGTCTTCATAATATCAGGAAGAAATTGCTGTGCTCCAATCTGAAAATTCATTGTGCAGCTAAATGCTCCTCTTTGCATAGAAACTGTTCTTAATTAATAATCTGTTTGATGGATTATTAGTGCCAGACTGGATTGGCATCTGCACTTTGGACATGATGTACCTGATTGTACTAACAAGTTATAACAACATGTATCAGCTACTGTAATTATCATGTTGCCGCTGTTTTCTGCAGATGTAAAGATACATAATTCAAGCTGACAAGCCCAAAGATTTTATTGGAATGACCTATGATACCCCAAGTTCTCATTAATATACAGCCAAATGCACAGTATCAATTAAGTATAAGATACAATCTCAGGCCTTCTTAACATTAGCAGCAGTTAAAATTAGTAATGCAGCAGAAGTTCTTATAATTTTATTTTCCAGCCATGTTGAAATGAAGAACTTTGCTGTATAAAAGATTTCTTAAAAATGTGTGGTTTTGAATAGTCTGTTCTTTTTTGTGTTTTCGATTCTGACATTAGTATGTAGTAGGAGTAAATAGCATTTAAAATGAAGCCATTGTTTATTCACAAATCAAATAAGCTACCGACAGCTGCCCTAGTGGCTTCCTCATTCACTTAAATTAATGCCTAAGGCCTTGGGGTGAATAGTCTTCTGGGGAGAATGTGGGCATTTATTTTCGATTTCCATTCAATGTTGGGTCTTTTAATGCCAAATCCTATTTAATGTGCACATGTTATGTTGAACTGTGTGCAAATTTATTCTATGGACAACTTGACAGAATTCATACTATTAAAGTCACATACAATTTGTACTCAAAAAATAAGGTCTTTTCTTTTGAACAAGCACTGTACAATTCTGTCTTTATTTTAGTTAAGATCTGCATAGCACTGAGAATAAGTCCTACATAATAGTAGGTACTTTTTAACTAAGCTTGGGGTTTGGTGTTTTGGATTTCTTCCGAGCCCTATCCATTTAATCAGGATTTTCTTGTGCCCTCAAGTGTTGAGACAGTGCTGTTATGGATACAGTTCAAGAACTTGAGGGGGATGGTAGTTTTGCTAGGTTCAAGTATCCTCATTTTCTAAATTTTTTTTTTTTAGATTTTTAGTTTTTCCCCCCTACTTGAAAACTGCATAAATGTATTTGGACACTTATATTATGTCAGGGCAGTAAAATTAATTAGGCCACACGTCCACATAAGGATTTACACCCTGTGACAAAAAGAAGATGAGAAGATGTAAGAGTGATAATGATTCTCTAATGTAGTGGTCAGCCTTCTCCTAGGGAAGTGGAATACAGTTCCAGTTCTGCTCCAAGAATTGCTTTTGCATTTAACAGAAATAATTGAATTGGATGACTGTCACTATCTCATTTCCCGTCCCGGTGCCGTGTTAAAATGACCACATTTTAACAGCACACAGTTTATTAAGCAAGTTCAAATAAATTCCAGTAGACTTTAAGCTTCTTAGGTCTGTGAGAGAGAACATTTCCTTTGTGGATCTTGAGGGACATTGTTATCAACTAAATGGAAAGCTGCTTTGCCCATTAGCAGTGAGGTTATGGACAAGTGCAGAGAGTGAACTTGGAATGCAGTTTAGCAACATGTGAGAGGCAATCTGGCCATGACCGAAAGCCCAAGGTTTAACCTCAAATGCTGGAAAACTTGGAAGCTGTAAATAAAGTGTTTATGGACTTTGTGGCTCTCTTTAGTAACAGCTGAGCAGGGGTCTGGAATTTGGTAATTCTGGATTAAATGCTTAGTTTCCAGCTAAAAGCCAGCACAGATAATGTTTGAAAGATTGCTGGTTCTAGGTGTCAGCTGGGAGAGAGCTGCATTTAAAGTTCAAAAAGAGACCAAGGGCCGAAAGTCTGACCTGACAGCACCTCAGAGGGGGTGTAATTTTCCTTTTCTGCATTTGTAATTTTTGCAGCTTTTGTTTATGAGCTCCCTCTATGCCTAGATTTGACACAAACTTTTAAGTGTTAATCTCTAGAAGATTACACCACTTTTGGCAGCTCTTTTGCTTCTTTGCACTTTCTTCTGTCTGTATTCTCAGATTTGCATACCCACTCCTGAAATGGAAGGTGAAATGTCCTTCTCTGGTTATTTCTCTGCCTTCACACTTCTGCCTTTTCCTCAGCCCTTCTGGACTGGGTAAAGATCACAACCCCTCTACTGTTAAATGTTCAATCTTGCTTTATTTTGTGGAGCTGGAAAGGAGGGGTCCCAGCCACTGCAGACTCCTCTGGCTCCAATTCTGCAGTGTTTTTTTCCTTTAAAAAGTGAAGCTGGTGCTAACCTGTACTTCAGTTCCGAGATTCCGCAGTTTACAGCAGCATGAAAATGGCATGACTTCTGAAAGCTTTGCAGCAGCCCTGAATAGTTCTTAATAGCATCCATGTTGTGACAGGAGTGTTGTCAATTGTAGGGTTTTTTCCACGTTAAAAGCTGTAAGCAGCAGCTGAGAGGTGGTTGCATGTTTTCCTCAATTATTTTTTGGGTTGGGGTTTTGATTTCGGTCAAACACCTCCACCCCAGCTGCTTCAGCAAGGCAATTCTGCACTTTGCTTTACCTGCACTTTGCATTTGGGAGGTTATTGTTGTAGCTATAAGGGCTGGGAAAGAGTGGACAAATTTGTCAAGCCTGTGTTTGTGAAGATATGCATTTCAGTTCCTCTTGAGGTGCTCAGAACAAAGTGATTTTCAGAGTTGTCATATTTCCCCACCTACCACTCACTCAGGATGAGCTTGGTTTGTTGAATATCTCTAGAAAAAACATTGCTTTTATTGAGAAGTATGACATGAGGTAACCTGGTATACCATTTTGCTCTCAATGTGCCTTTTATTTTCATTGAAGTTTATATTCTGAAAGAATTAATGGTTGCAATTCCCCTCTTGCAAAAGAGAGCTTCCAGCTCAGCCTGTAGTAGCAGAATTGTCTGTGCTTGCTGAGATATTAATTGTTCTTGCTTGGTTGTTTAGTATTGTCATGGTGTCCAGAGAAATGGTAAAAAGTGAGTGCTGTATAGTAAAATTTTGTACTTGTAATAAAAGTGGAGGAAAAAATTATATGATTTGAAAACTTTTAATATTTTTTGTAAACTGTTTTCATGCCAGCATGCTGTGTGAACAAAAATCATCATGTAATTTTTTAGATATCTTCTAGGCAGTGCTTCTGTGTATTATATGAATACTTTCCTAAATTACTCGTATTGTGTGATCCATCACCTGTTCATTTCCATTTGTTTCTGTGCTAGGTCAGCATATGTTTACATGTTTACTGCTTTCATCACCTCTCCTCTGTTACTCCACCCCAAAAAACTTTGTTCTTCAAAGTTTATCTCCTTTGTAAATGCATTTATGGCCATCCTTTTTCTTTCTTGAAAGTTACTTTGTCATGAGTACAGAATTCCAGAGCATGGATGCAGAAAGTGTTACTTTACCAGGGTCAGTTAGATATTAGCTTTGTGCCCCTTGCTTAGGGTGATTACCACTGACATTTCTTCAATGTTCTGTTTGTGAGCTCTGTCCTGCTGTCCACATTTGCCTCTGCAGAGGCCTTTGTCCCCCTCATGGATGGAAATATCTTATCATATATATCTTATCATCTCTCAGCCAAAAATTGTTTTGACCACCAGCCTTCTAGTAGTTAAAGCTTATCTTTCTCTCCTTCTCTGGAGGACAGAGCTGTTTCTGTCAAGTTTGCTAGCTAGAAGTGTTTCCCATCTTAGATTAAACAATTTGAGTATTAAACAGCCTTTTATGGCAGTGGGAAAATAGAAAATAAAAGTCAACGGCACATTAGTGTTTTTACTGATAAAATCTGTAATATTCTTGGCTTGGGTGAGAATCAGCTTAAACTCCAGGGCCTCAGTCAAACAAAGTACCTGCAAGTCGAGTTCCAGCCCCACTGTTTCATCCTCTTGGGAGCCTACATGCTTTGGATCTGGACATAAGAAAAGGAAATTACTTATAGCTATACATTTCAAATAAGAAGAATACTTACTTGCATTTAAAAGGTGTTTTCAGGGTGTAAAAAGACCAGGTTTCCCTGGGGCTGGTCTCAGTGTCAGACCTGTAGTACCTCTGGAAGGTACAGCCCCTTTGTGACACTCACTCGGGTCCCCAGAATGCTCAAGTAAGATTAGACTGGATGATCCTGCAAGGTCACTTCCAGATTGGGCTGTTCTGTTATCCCAGATGAATTCCAGAAGGAATTTTCCCCAACTTGCCTGTTCCTTGGCAGTGTCTCATTTGTTCTCTGGGCTCGAAAGGGATAGAATCCAGCTCTGTTTGTCCTTGGCCTCCTGTCCCCTGGCACAGTGGCCTCTGTGAACCGTGGGCAGGATGCACAACCTCTCACACGCTGCTGGTGTGTTCTGGAGCCAAACCCAGCACATCATGATGCAGATCTTTATCAGCTCATTAGAGCTGCTGAAATTTGAAATCTCAGAATGGACTGGACTGCAAAAGGAATAAGAAATTTGCATTAGCTCTTATCCCAGCTACCCTCTCATTTGCATGCACAAGTGATAAATTCCATTTATTCTCTTGCCTGGGATATTGATTTTCTTTTAAAATTCCTATTTCAGGATACATATCATATTCATTGCTCTTATATGCACCTGTTTAAACACAACACCAAGAACCCTTAGGCTTGATACAGAGAAAACAAATCCTTTGTGAATTTTTAATTAACCTGTCTATATGATTTGAACTGAATAAACAAAATTTACTGCATATATTTCGATTAACTGGCCTTTTGTATTCTCACAGATCTAAGCAAAACCTTTCTGGGAGAAGACTCAATTAGCATTTCAGTCTCTGTTTCACTTGAACAGTTCAGATTTGTTTTTAAGAATGTAGTCTTTTGTCTGCAGATAAACACAGAATTAAAAATCTAACCTGATATGTCAACTAAATTGAAATTGGGCAGATTACCCTCACCCATCAGACATCACTTGCAGAGCAAGTTTTCGTCTTGCAGCCTGAGAAGTTCAGGTCCTACGTGGCTGTGTGTGGTACCTCATTCTAGAAATACCACAAGGAGAGGGGTTTGTGGGTCCTTGGGTGCATGGACACAATCCAGACCAGGGTACCACACCAAAGGAAGATGAGACTGGATGTTAAACTACCCTTATACAGGAGTCATCCCTTCCAGTTCTTACATTTTTTTTTCTTTGTCCCCTTTCTGAAGACATTGACACAAAAGAAGTCTCTGAACAGATGAAAGCCCATAGATGTAATTGGGAACCTTTACCTTTTCATCAGGTAAAAATTGGCTGGTACAGACCCATGCACTACTAGATGGAAATGAAAGTATGAATTTCTACCCCCACAAACAGTGTGTGCTGCTGATTTTAAACAGTGCTTTCCAAGATACAGTTACTCTTCCAGTAGAGTACAACACCTCATTTACTCAAGCGTAAATGTTGTTTTGTAATGGCAATGTCATTTGTTCCAGTATTCCTGTGTACACGTGTAAACAGATCAATTCATTTTGGGGTTTAATTAATCTTGTTTTCTCTGACATGTTACAATTTAAAAGCAGTAATTAAGTAAATAAGTCGCATTGTATTATGCTAATAGTCTTAATATCCAAGTTCCATTTTCAGACAAAATAGTGACAAATATGGTGGCAATACAATCAACACCAGTTGTTTCTCCTACAAAAAAAAAAAAAA
>VYXF01007955.1:65126-289261 GCA_013397295.1 Polioptila caerulea
AAAAAAAAAAAAAAAGGGAAAAGCAGCAAATGCTGTAAAATTACTGATGCATTTAAGGCCATTAAAGTGCTCCTTATATTTCCTTTTTGCACAACTTGACCTATTCCTATGCCCTGGTAAAAGCTTTCTCTTCATGTTTAATGGCTTTTTTTCTTAGCATTGCTGCTTGTTTCTGAATTGCTTCTTATGCATCTGCTTAAGTCATTGGGAATTTGGGTGGGTCATTGTTACTTGGGATCAGCACTGCATGAACACATCCTAACAACATGTAAAGCACCATGTGAGACTGACTAAAAGAAGGTAGGAAAATGTCAGACTTTGTTATAGTGCCGTGTTACTTCTTCACAACTTACTTTGCATCAAGCTTTACATACAAATTAAACTTTTTCAGAAGCTGTCCAGTCATTAATGAGTTTTGGAGAACTGTTTGGATAAAGACAAACTAGAAAAGAGGATTTTTTTTTTTTAATAAAGAAAAAAAACCCTTAGAATTATTCTTAGGAAACAAGTAATAATGAGAATATTTATGCAACTTGTATATTTGTTGAAGCAGCTAATCCTTGTGTTATTTCAGCAGTCGCCGCAACTTTAGGGCATTCAAATTTGCTGTAAATTGTTGCTTGTGATAAATGGTGCATCCTTTTCTGTCCCATTCCTACTCCTGCTGCTTCAGAAGCCTGAGGGATCCATCTGTGAAATGGCAATGGCAGGCGTGGAGTGGATAGCCTGGTCTTGAGCTTATTCTGAGCTTCTGCAAACTCAGAGGAGGAAACTCTTCTAACAGCCATTCTGTCATACTAGTAGCTGTATTCTACATTAATCTGCATTGAAAAGAATTCCTGATTAGGGATGGACAAAGTGCTTCATCCAGGCACTAGATCTCCTGTATTTGTAGCCAGGCTTTGCAGTTTCACACCCAAGGGATTATTTAATGGCCGTGGCCCTCATCCGAAGGCCACAGATTACATTTCGTGCAGTATTCCCTGGTTCCATCTCTTTTCAGCTCCCTACAACTCAGGGGCTGCAGGCTGAGCAGACTGACATTTCTTGAGCCCTTCAGAAATGGAAACTGATGCTCCTGGCACTGTCCCTTCACTGGCTTCCTGTGATTTTATAGATGGATGGGAAATGGTAGGAGAGTGGGTTTGGAGCTCCCCAGGCTCTGGCTGACTGACAGCTCTGTGGGGGTAGGGCTTTGGGGAGCTGACCAGCTCTTCTAGTCCAGCTTTCAGTGCTTTCCTGAACAGATAAAATGGCCCTGATTTGTAAGGCTCAACAAACTGTCATTGCTGAGGACAGATGCTGTGAAAAAGCTCCTTGCTGATGTGGCTGTCAAATGGACATTTTAGAAGCCCCTGCCTTGCTGGATCCGCAGCCACGTGGGCCTGGGGATCCTGACTCAGGCACCCTCTTGGCTGTGGGCAGTGAGGGCTCTGCTTTGTGCTGTTTTGCTTCCCATTGTTGTGTCTCCACCTGGATTTGCTGTGTGTGTTTGGCTGCATCGTGTTCTCTCTAGTCTCTGTTTCAGCCACTGCTGCCACAGCTCAGCTGTGGTGACCAGGAGAGAGATTCCAGCTTCCTGCTCAGGAAAATAGGAAAGAAGGCAAGCAGTGCCATGCATTTGAGATTCAAGAGGTCCTTATTTTATTGCACCTGGTGGTTGTGTACACATTTAAGAGGGTGACCAGGACACTTTATCCTTTTGCTCTGTCTAGTCTCTGTTCCAGGTCAGCCTCCAAGGCATCATGGTGACCTGTGTATATTGGAAGTGAAAAGACAGATTTTTGACTATGAGAACTACTTTCTATATTGATACAAGACCATCTAAAACTACTCAACATAGCTCAGCAAGCAATTTAGGAAGGTAGTTTTAACCTATTTGACCTGTAACATGCGGTATGTTATCACATGATGTGACATTAAAAAAAATTCCCTTTTAATTTTAAGTTAAATTGTGTCTTCAATAGAAAGGAAGAAAAATATTGAAGAAATGTTAGGGGTTTTTCCATCTTATGGCCTGATTAAATTATTTTTAGTGTACTTAATAAACTGAAGCTGTTGCTAAGCCATTAGCAATTTGAGAATTCATGGAAGGAAAAAGAGGCCCAAGGGGGCTGCTGAAAAACTAACACAGAACCTACTTTATTTAAAAAAAAAATCATATATATATGCATACACACACAAACACACCATCAATAAAATAGACCTAGGAAAAAAAGCCCAGGGAATTATGATCCAGTTCCCAAGCAGAGTGCTTAGAAGCATAAGAATAAGTTTTTTTTAAAAATTATTTAAAAGTACCTAGGGGATGTAAGGTGATAAAAGAGGTCAGTGTGGATTCATTAAGAACAAATGTCAGAGCAGTGTAATATCCTTTGTGACAGGGTAATTGTCATTTGTTCTGAATTGTAGTATGTGGTGTATTAAAAATAACTATAATAATAACTAACTGTAATAATAACTTTATACTGTATGGAATACTGTGGAGGCATCACAACCTCTGGGAGACTGGGACAGATGATTTGCAGAGGATGGACTTGCTTTGGCTTGCCACAGTAGGATGAACTGAATAGCCATTACAGCTGTCAGGCTTGAATTTGTCTGATCTCCCTAAAATTTCAATGCACAAGTTTTGAACTGCTTGGTAAGAGACTTGACAAAGAGACGTTCCCTAATTTATTTATTCTTGTTTGTGTTAGGACAGCACAGCTCTCTCTTTTTCTGCCATTTCCGATGCAAATCAACTGATGCAGTTTTTAATAATTCTGTGATGGCTCTTCAGCACAGGCCAGAGCATTGTTTTCAAATATCTCTGTAAATCAGCAAACCTCTGAGTCCTTATGGAACCTGCTGGGTGAGTGAGATGAGTGGTGCTGTAGGAGGCCTGGTTATAGGGGAAATTACAAGATCATTTACTGGTTTAATCCATTTTAAACTGGATTTAAAAAAAAAAAAAAAAGCCACCTCTGTCAGTACTGCACATTTCATTTTGTCCAACATTTGACCTGGAGGCCCAAAAGTACAAAACTACAGTGTCACCAATTCCTGCAGTTGGGAGTTCTGTTTTTATGTCCTTTTTTCATTCGTTCTGCAAGAGTAGAAAAAAATGAACTTTATCTATTGTAGGCAGTTGAAATATAAACCCAAATTTTGCTTTAATCTTCACTCCTACAGTTATCTCATTACTCTTGTAAAATAATGAGTGAATGCACCCCGTTTTGCTTAAAGCAACAGATCTATATCCAGTTAATTTCTGGATAAATATGGGTTTCTGCTATTGATGTTTCTTTATCCACACAAAGTGGTTGTATTAATACTGAAACATTATTAATCAATAGGTAGCTCTTTAAAAATACATCACTAAGACTAGCCAATTACCTTTAAGTATATATCAAAGGCAACAGAACAATCTGAGTAACAATCATGGTCCATTAAGAGTTCCAAACATTTTAATTATAAATATATTTTTGTTTTCAGTGAAACTTAGAAAGGAAATTTAAATAGCTCATTCTAGCTTCAAAAAAATTAGAAAAAGCCACCAAATTGTTTCTTTAGTTTTTTAAGTTTTGCTTAAAAAAGTACAAAAATGTGCTTAAGTTCGTCTTAGTCTCCTGAATTAAAACTACATAAACTGTGTGTTAATTCAAATGATTTGTAAAAGAGTCTGCTCTGTAAGATCACAAAAGTAAGTTATAAAGACATGTCATTGAAGGGTATGGTTCAGTTAGGTTTATAATGCTAATTAACTTTATTGACTTTCAGTGAAATGGAAGTTCTGACCAAAGCATACAATCTATCTGTAGCCTCTCAGAAATATGTTCTTTATTCAAAGAATTTAGGCTGTAATTTTGGGAAGCAAAACCTCTATTTTTTACATCTTGTTGGAAGTTTAAATACCCATTTTAAATCTAAAACCTACTTTGCCCCTATGGAGTCACCACTGATGCTTCTGCTTTAGGAAAGGAGTGCTATGGCTGGAATATTGTGTTGTGTTTTAAAATCAGATGGGAAACCCTATTTTCCTTTGAGATTATCATACCATTCTTCACATAAATTTCCTTAGTTAAGAAGACTATTTCCCCTCTGGCTCCTCTCCCTCAGCAATTACCCAGCACAAGCAATCTATGGAGAATAGCACGAGGTGTAGCTGATTGTCATTCAGCGCAAGTGAAATCTTTAGGTGAACATTAGTCACTCTTTTAGACATGTTAGCTTGAAGTGGAAGCAGTCAATTACAGAGCAGAGGCTTTATGGCTACATTATTACCATCATACTATTAGATTTTCGTCAGCAGCATTCTGTTTGATCGATCTGTGCCAAGACATTGATGGATAGTTTTGTTCTCCAAATGTCAAATATGTGGGACTTTTGTGCTTTTATTTATTTACTGGTGCGCTGCTGTATTGTGGATATCTCGCTTTTCTACATCATTCTAGTTTCAGCAGCCTATCATGATTCATTTTATTAGAAGTTTTGGTGTTGATTTCAATAGCATTCCTAATCATTCTTCCTCATGCTCTTGAATTACAGAGGGAACTGTGCTATTGTATTGGACGTGCACTTAGTTGGACATGTCAAAGTTTTCCCAGTGGTAGGAGGGCCTTGGAGAGCAGGAGCTGCTGATGATTGAGGAATGTGTGTGTATCCAGTGTGTAATGAAATTTGAGATTCTGTTCTCTCCTCAGTGCTTCCATATGTAGTGCTTTTTCTGGGATTGGGCCCCTGTTATTTTATGTGTCTCTAACACATGGCAAGAGTATTAGAACATCACTAGCTTCAAGATGAGGATTTAGTTTAGCCCTCAGGTTTTAATATGAGAACTATTTTGAACTGAATATATGCATTTGTAAGTGTATTCAAAAGTAAAATAATGCTGTTGACACTGATCAGGTATATAAACAAACTTTTTCTTGTTTTAGATGGGGATGAAGAAATGAGTAAATAAAAACAAAGAGCAAATATATGAGGAGTGGTGTTGAACTCCTGTCTCCAGCAGGGCTAAGAAACTCATCAGCCTGTTTGTGAGGGGCACTGACTCTAATTACTTCAGCCATCTCTCAGCGTTTTCCTAGCAGTTTTACTGAATCAGTTCTTCAAGAGAAAGAGAAGGACAAGACTGTGAAGCTGAGGGTTAGCAAAGTTTTTGCTCAGTTTGCTAAGCATCAAGGTATGCAGGCAGAAATTAGCAATGCAAGGGTTCTGCACCCACGGCCTCAGTGACTCAGTTAGAGCTACAGTCATGAGCCAGAGCTGTGTTAATGCAAGGAGGGGCAGGAGCTGCAGTCTCCATGTCCCCAGATGTCACAGGGTGACAGTGGGCAGTGTCATGTGCCAGAGGAATGACACTGTTCAACTCCTGGGAGCTGCACTGCTGCTGCCTCTGCAGCGCTGCACTGGCTGCACCCTCAGGAAGGGAACGTGTTAATGCATTAATAGTCTTAATACTAATGTTGTCTTGAAATGGGTTCTTCACTTACTGAGACATGTTAAACATAATTTGCCTATTTGGAAGCCATACATCACTAGTCAATTATTATTTCAGGCCCATCCATTTCAGTCAATACTGTGCAAGCATCCTAGCAGGATGTGAGTTGGGATGTCAGTCCTGAGATATGAATTCCTGGCAGCAGTGACACTTTTCACCTGATCAGGCAGGAGTATGAATGTTGAAAAAAGAATTTTAAAGAAGTGTTATAATTTTGATTACAGGAGCATTATACACTCTTGGTTCATCTCTTATCCATGTCCCTCTAGTGCCTCTTGGACAGTGCTGCTGGTGCTGTATAGTTCTTATTCTCCACTGCAGAATTGGCTGCAGTTCAGTTGTGTGTGTGTGTGAAGTGACTCTGAATAAAATAGACTATTTAAATGTAAACAGTGTTGTCATCTTACTTAGTGGGGCTCACTCCTTGCTAATTAGGAAGACATACATTTGACTTAAGTATTTGAACACTAAAATAATCAATTTTGTTATAACACTGTTTTTCTCTTCCAACTGTGTTTACTTTTGTCCTGTGTACCTGTGCATTCATATATTTGCAAACATGTGGGCCGAATAAAAACCAATATATTCCATACATACGGAATACATATTTTAGAGTTGAAAATGGTGCCAAGGAGCGTGTAAGCTGATGCCCAGTTCACTATAGCACTTTATCAAATGCTTAGTTGATTTAAATGGGTTTCAAAGACAAGATAAATTTGGGCATAAAACCTGCATTCAGAATTTTTTGAAGTAAACAGAAGTCAAAATATTGTGTTCAGTGAGCCTCAAACTGGGCACTACATGACAGCAGAAGCATAAGGGCAGCAGCTCGAAAGAGAGACACAAATGCAGTTAAATGTAGTTAAGAAGTCAAAATGACTTTATTTCCTCCTTGCCTTTTTTCAGAAAGAACCATATTTTTATCTTTGGGATAAAAGAGATATTGGCCATTTATAGGAGCTAAGGAAAGGTACCCAGACTAACTCAGAAGAAGGATCTATGGGGAACACTGGAGATAAAACAGAAAGAAGCTTTTTGTCTATTGCCACGTTATATGTGGCATAAATGAAAATGACAGGTAATTTAGATTAGACAGTAGGCAGTGGTCTAATTGTTAGTGCGGTGTAATCTATTAAATATCATAATGATCCCAAGTTAACAAACCCCCAGTTGCACTGTAGGTAAGTGACATATATCATACACAGCTGCCTCACCTTCATTTTGTGCTGCTTTATCTTCTGGGCACACAGTAGGATGAGGACCATGATAATCATTATTAACTCTCCAGGGCAGTATCATGGAAGTTACTTATTTCCAAAGTATCTTGTTTCCCTTGATCCATGTGTGCACCTGCCTCAGTGCACTCATCTCCCTGGTCACTGGCTCTGGGGCTCAGCAATGAGACTTCAGATGGGGTCAGCAGCAACACAGTGACTGAAGCTCACGTAACCAAATCCATGAACAGACAAAAGTTACCCACTGCTGTCCTCTTCACATTGTGGTGAATTTATTTGTATTAAGCAGGGTTTCATTGGGACCCACTGATAGAGGAAAGAAGAGCAGCTGGTGGTGGATTAATGGAATGAGGCTCATATTGTTTGGTCGATAGGCCAGATAATTGCCCCGAATGGTTTTCACTGGCAGCAGGGAAAGGGGGGCTGAGTTGGTGCCTCCCCAGCTGCTGTGGGTTTTGCTGTTCTCTGTCACTATTGCTCTCTCCATGCCATGATGGCACCCTCTGCCCCACCCCTGCTGCTGCTGTCACTAATTGAGCATCTGCCCCGTGTCTGCCACTGCTGCTTTTGCTCTGGTTTTAGCCCCTTCTCTCACTTGTGCTGGTGGACTTTTGTTATGATCAATGAGACATCTGTGATTGTCCCACCTGGGAACGGTGGAGCTTTCCTCTTGTTATTCTGGAGGGAGGATCTTTCCCTTTCTCTGCTTTTAACTGTTCCCTGAGTTATCCCATCAGCTGTTCTTGTCAGGCTGGATTCACAATCACTTTTCCAGCCCACTGTCTTTTCTTGGTTTCCTTCTGAAAGAGTAATACTGCAGAATAAGCAGGATAATTTTTCTACTAAGGTTTTATGTACTTTGACTTTTTTTTCAGGTTATAGCCATCAGGAGCAAGCTGCTGTCAAAGATAAGCTAATATATACTCCTGCAGCAGGCAGTCAATGCGTGTAAACCATCCCTACCTACACTGGTATTGCTTCAGGCTGGAGTAAGCTATGCTTCAGCAGCTCTTGAATTAACAGGTTTTGTCTGTCTGTAGCAATCTCCTGAGTACAACTCATACAGAAACTCTTGGTCAATGATTTGGGTGTTTTTTTTTGTAACCTCTTGTTTTGTTTTTTTCTTTCCCCAAATCTGAGAATAAATATCCAGGTTTATATATCCAGAAAGCATGATTTAGGTTGTGAGGAGAGAATATGAGGGGGACTAACTTAGAAGACAAGTAGAGTAATGGGAGAAGGAGAGTCTTCAAGAAATTAAAAAGCCATTGTTAAAAGGAAAGGAGTACATTTAGGAAGAAAACAGGGGAGTTGTAGAAAGTGCTAGATAACATACCATGAAAAAATTTTAATGGGATGCATTAGGAATACTGGATAGCTGTTCAGAGAGGCTGTGGAGTTACTAGAACACCTTGTGATTCTGATAACAGATTTGAATACTTGCTTTATCACATATAAGACCTTGTATTTATAAAATTTCCTTCCTTCCCTGACAAGGTCTCCTTCCTTGTCATCTCCTTTCTCTGCTTCAGCCTAAATGCTGCAAAATTTGGGGAGCTTTGGGCAGACCTAGCTGAGAAGCACAGAAAAATATAGCTCTATGGACAAAGCAATTCTTGGCATGTAGTTGAAACATTAAAATATGTGTTGAAAATTAAAAAATGTTAAACCTCAAAGCAGACACTGTCTTTACATTGGATAGCAAATATTGTGGCTGAGACTGAACTAGGACAAGACGCAGAAAAGTAATAATAATGGCTAAATATTTTGTGTAATCAAAAACATATAGCCAATTTGTTAAGTAGTTCTAAAAATCTTTGTTACTATTTCAAAATCCAGTTAAAGTTCTGAATTTTTTCTGGAAGAGGTTTGGATGTTTTGCTTGAGCCTTCATGAAAATTTGTTTCTTTTTCCATATTTTTCCTCCTTCTGTCAGACTTAGTGTTCATATCATGCTGAGCTCAAGTATCTTAGGATCAGACTTAAATTAGACAGAAACATTTAGGTTTTTTTCTCAAGCTCTTGTGAAATGACTCATGAAGACAAACAGTACTGAAACATTCTAGTGTGTACATATGTGTGTATACAAACATATCTGTGTGCATCTATGTGAGGAAGACCTAGGCCATTTTAAAGTAAGAATATTTTGTGCTGTGGGTGTATGTAATTGCAGAACCCCTCTGATTCTGGTCCACCAACATAAAGAAAGCAATATGTCATGTTGAATTTATTTCAACCAACTGTAAGATAGTGTGGTTAAAAAAAACCAAGCCAAAAACCAAGCCAGAAACCATTGCTTGTCTGAAATCTGTGGCTGTTTCAGGTTTCATGGGTATCTAAGAGCATATCTGGCCCCTTCTTTTCTGTAGCTGGCATGGCTTCAGGAATAAAGCAGTTGTGAGCGAGCGAGAAGGGACTTTGGAATTTCCTGCACTCCTGCTGTGTAGATTCAAACTCTAAGTTTAAATAATGGATGAAGCTAAGATTATTATAATTGATCATTGTATGATTTATATGGTGTAATTATAACTAGGTTGAGAAAGAATTTTCAAAAGCTAGTTTCCTGGTAGCCAGAGTCATTAAATAACACTGTGCTGCCAAAACAAAAATTAGGTGGGAACGTAGCCACAGAGTTCAGAATGTCTGTCCTCTCCCTGATTTATAACTACTCTGATGATGACAGTATCAGTGGTATTTTCCTATTAAGAACAGTAAGAGCTGTTTCAATTGTTTTTCTTATCTAACAGAACTCCACATTGTTCTAAGTGTAGTCAAGCATAATAACTGGAAAACTGTAAAAATCTGATGCATAACAAAACGAAAAGGTGTAAGAGGTTGAAAAGGTTAATTAAAAGTGTAATGATCGCATTTACTGAGACAGTCCAATTAATCACTTTATTCCAGTGGTCATGTGATACAGAAACCATTGCTCCAGAAAACTGATTCCTAGTGCTGGGATTCATGGTCTGTGTTCATTTAAATGTGTATTTTTCTACAAATGGAAATGTAACTTCTAATTTTAAGCTGGTTTTATTTATTTGAAATTATTTAAGCAGTAGTTCATGTTTAACCCTGTGTCCTCACAGAATACACTTCCCCAGCCACGCTCCCTCTGAGCAGGATGGGAGCATTGCCCCCTTGATACCTGAAGTCTTAGAGCCCCACGGGAGGTTTGCTTACAGCTTAATGGGCTTGTAGGTATAGAAGAGATGAAGCACTAGAAATACATCATTATGTAATGTGATCTCTCTGAAACAGTGTATGTGACCAACAAAGTGAATTCTCAAGTGTCAACAAGCACGGCTAAATGTGATTTTTACCACATCAACTGGAAAAAAAAAAGGAAAAAAGAACCTTGGAGGATCAATTACAAGGGTCATAACCTTGTATTATCTGATTTGCTGTAATATTCACACAAGCTTTATTGGAATGGAACATAAATTTGAAAAATAGTGAGATTAGAAAGGATTGCAGTGCTAGAGCAAAGAGTTAGAAGCTTTCTCCTGGTTTATTTTGCTGGGGCAGCACTTTAGAGGGAGCCCATTATAAGCAGGAGAATAGTAGTTATGTTAACATGGTAATTAATCAAGTCTGAGGAAAAGAGGAAACAAGTTGTGAATTCAATTCTGTAGTAATAAAAAGAAATGCTGAAAGTTGCCCTGTAAATTGGCATGACTTTGGCGAAACAGTCCTTCACTGTGTGTTGAGAACTTGCGTGCAGTAAATCACTTCTCATGGCAACAGTGTAGGTTTGAATGTTTTCACAATTTATTCTCTATAGGTTTATTCTCTATTTCCATGTCTGCTACTTCCTTCCTAATTCTGTTGACTTAGTATTTAGCTGATAATAAAATACTGAACTGTATAAGATGAGAGCATATGCAGCAACACATTTATGGTCTATTTTTAAGGAGAAGTTAATTAGAAGAAGTCAGCTGAAACTGTGGTGATAGCCTTCCACATCACAAACCCAGCCTCTCACTCAGTACAGAGCATGGATTGTGTGTGGAATGACTGAATCCCTCACAAAAAAATTGTATGCTGTACATGGCCCCAGTCATGCATAATCCATCCGCGGTGTTAGTGTAGTGTAGATAGGTTAAAATGATCTTTATACCCTAAAACTCTTCAGGGTAGAACTGAAATCGTTGGTGCAGTAACGTGAGAAACAGTAATTGGATCAGTTTGCAACAACTGTAGTTTCTTTGTTTAGCAAATCTCTGACTTTATTAATGCATTTCTGCCTCCTAAGTGAGATACTTTGGGCAGAAGTAACAGCAGCTTTTGGACAGAAGTAACAGTAGCTTTAAAGAGCCAAATTCATAACTTAAATTATTGAAAATTCAGAATAGCTCCAGTGAACAAAATTGATTTAACTGTGCTGGCATGAATATAAAGTACAACTGCTGCCCTCAATGCCATGTGGAAAATTAGGGACCCTGGTGTAACTTGTCATGAGATTTGTAACAGAAATGAAAGGTGATAGATCAGGGTATTTGTGAGTGAAGACAGAATTTCAGCTGTGTATGCCACAGTGTTGTTAATACTGGGGAGCAGATTTTCCTCTCCCTCTCTGCCCTCATGGAACTAAAATTTAAACCAGATCACTGTAGATTTATAAGACTTTCCTCTTATATAATCTACAAGTACAGCAGATGTCCTTCAGCCAACCCACAGGGCTCAGCCACCTTAGAGTTCTCTGTTCAGCTTTTCCCCATTCCTCCCCAGTAAAGGAAATGTTAAAGGTAAGATTTAATTAAAGTGTTAAAGGTAAGATATAATTTCCCCCTTTTTAATTAATACATATGAAGCATAGGAGTTGAAATTTCCCAGCAGCCTTTATTTGCAGTGTCTAGAAAATGCACCAGGTAATGGTCAACTAAAGCAGGATCCGAGTCTAAATATAAACAAGAGCCCTGTTGAATACTAGAGCCCAGACCCAGTGGTGAACTTGGGCAATAAAAAAGGCAGCATTTAGAGAATGTGGCCCAATTAGTAGAATTAAACTTCCAGGAATAGACCAAGAGTCTTCTGAAAGTCAGAAGACTCTGCTTTGAGGTGATATCTCAAATCCTTAGCAAGATGCTCAAAATCTTTATAAAGTACACAGAGAAAACAGTTTTAACAACAAGCAAACAAATTAAAAAAGGAACAAGAAACTCTTTCCTGTGAGGATGGTGAGGCACTGGAACAGATTGCAGATGCCCCATCCCTGGATATGTTCAAGGCCAGGTTGGAAGAATCTTGAGCAACCTGGTCTAGAGAAAAGTGTCTGAAAATACAGAAATTGAGCTTTGGTGCAAGACTTTGGACCTGTGGAGCCAGACTCCCATCCTCAGGCAGGTGCATCTGCCCGGGCAGCAGTCAGTGTGTGCTCCTGGGAGGAGCTCACCAGTAATTTAGTGGGCACCCAGCACAAGGGGTCGTGGTGCTTCAGTCATGAAGGTAATGATCAGAACAGTCCTTGAGGAAGTGGGATGTCTTTGCTCCCTGCCCATGTCTGCAGGATTTCAGAAAGCCTGGGCAGGTACCCTGTGGGTTTGGCAGTACCTTGGTCTGGAAGGAAGGGAAGGAGACGTGGTATAGAAAGGGTTATGTATTTTTGGAAGGGATTAGATGTAAGGAGTACTAGTGGGATCATGCCTCTGCAGGCTTACAGAGTCTTCTTCAGGGAAGGTTTCCAGTCATTACTCTTGTAAGAGAAGTAACTCTCTTTCCTGGGTGCAGGCCAGGACCCAGCAATCTGCCTCCCAGTGAGAGCTCTCATTCTTGGGCTGATGCATCTTGTTCCCTCTTTGTTCTGCAATATGCACCATTTCCTTGTTGAGAACACTCCACAGTGAGATGGTTTGAGAGCCCTTCTGGGAAACGAGAGCAGTGTTTCTGAGTCTCTCATGTCACAGAAGACATTGAACCAAAGTCTGCAAGATCCTGGCTGGTGATTCACCAGTGGAGTCTCATAGAAACAAAGGTCAGGGTGTGTTGGAAAAGACTTCAGACATTGCAATTGTGCTTAACACAGGAGCTGAACACATCCAAACATAACATGGGAGCTGAACACTTCCAAACCATGCTTGCTGTTTCATGCTAAGCAGCATGATTGTTCCTAATTAATAAATGGTTTGGGCAGGAGACAGTATTTACCTCCTCAAGTAAATTTATGGGGGCATTCAGAAAATAATTCTAGAGACCTCAGCAATTTGTGTGATCAAAGAATTAATGACTAACCAGGCATGTGAAATATTCCAGCTTTGGTCTTAGGAAGCTGAGGTCTCATTTCAGGCAGTTTTGTTTGTTTAGATCTTTTTGTTGCTGTAACTTTGGTTGTACCTTTCACAGGCGTCACCCTCATCTTTGTCACCTGGTGCCATCAGCTGTAATTTCAACATGCATCTTGTTGTATGTGGTAGTATTCTGAAAGCCTTGGTCATAGCTTTAATGTAAAAACTAAGTCACCTGCTTATTAAGATTATGGAAAAAGTTTGAAATAGGTCAGCTGTTCCATAAATGCTGAGCAGAAGAGAAGCAGAACTTCAGAATAACACTATCAGTCTCAGGAATTTTTTGGGGATGACTCTTTTTTTTCTCTGCCATTTGGGATTAGAAAGAATTTGTCCAGGAAAACGGTAGTTTATTTTAATCCCTTAAAATGCAGATGACAATATTTGCTATGCTTTCCTTATTTTTTAATCTGCTCTTTTTACAAAACAAAAGTACTTCGGTGAACCCCTCAGCAACACTTTTGTTTAAATGGGATCATGTCTCTCTTCTTAATTTTGGTCAGGTTTTGGTTCCTATATGCCATATTCTGCACCTGTGTTGGAGTAGGCCCATACCCATGTGGTCACCTCTATCACTTTATAATTTTACCTTCCATCACATTAACATTTATTGCTCTCTTTACAGCACTCTCTTCACTATATCCACTAGAAAACCAACTAATGCTAATTACTTGCAAATAGTAATAGCAATTTTAATGACAACCTCAGTAAATTGCTTTTTATATGCTGTAAGAAAATTGAAAACTGAATGTCCATTTTGCTGCTTAATAAGAATCTTATAGAACAAGTAATATTCCTTGTGTTCCTTCTGTCTAGTGGGAGCACAAATAAAAAGCTCCCTGTACCCATTGAGAATCCTTTTTTGAGTTAACAGGAGTTGAGGAGACATAGTAGGTACAGAAATTAAATACAAATGGAGGTGCAAGGAAAATGGAAGATGAAGGTAGATTGTGAAAGAGGGTGAAGCTTGAGGAAGATCAGACAGGTATTAGGACCTCTGGATAAAAGACAGGAGCTTTTGGCTGTCTGTGTTCTGTGGTCTGTGGAGGATTGAGTCCAGGACTGCTGTGGCTGTAGCAGTGTTGGTCCAGGGTGGAGGGATGCAGGAGGTAACAAAGATCAAAGTGGTTGCACTGTACTACAAGGACTGCTTTTTCATCACTAAAATTGGCCAGAAGCCGTGTCACACGTGTTCCATGTGCCGAGGAGCTGGGGGTGCAGGCAAAGGAGAGTCAGTGCCAGTGCCCAATGGTCCTGCCCCAGGGTTTGTGTGCGTGGTGTGCAGCAGCTGCCTGGTGGGAGGGTGGCTTTAGGCATCCCAGTGCTGCTGCTTTCCCACCAAGGCACAGCTCCTGGCTCTGTCCAGGCTCTGCCATCCCTCTGCCTGCACCCCATCAGGGCAACACCCCCAGCTGCTGGATGGAGGCTCCTGCTGGTTCCAGCTCAGCTCCCCTGGGCCCCGTGCTGCAGACAGGACCCAGTGCCTCACTCACAGCCAGGAGGCACCACTTAGCACCTGCCTGGAAGTGACTTCCCACGGGTTCTGTGGTCATTTGGCAAGAGTGGAGGGCTGTGTGGTTTGGCAGAGAATTCCAGAATGGGCCCAGGCAAAGCAGATTTGGGAAAGAAGAAAGTCTGGGTTGGGAAATTTGGTGCGAAGAAATCTTTACTTGTCCCAGACTCCTGTCCTGACTGCTCCAATGCATATCCTAATATCCCAAGAGAGGGGAAAACTGAAAAAGGATCCCCTTACACAAACCTTTTCCAAAGGATTCTGGCATAAAAGGAGCTCTGGATAAGATCTATTTGCTTTTAAAGTAGTCAGTACCTGGTAAGAGCCAAACTCCTGCCTGTCTTAATAATTTAAGCTTTGCAGAACAGAAGCTGGGTGAAATTTTGACCTTATAAATTACTGCTGCATAAGTAATCCTCAGGAACATTCCCAGTATTGTTAACTGTTTGTAGTTATCACAGGACTTAGGAATAATTCTGCACTTTTGCAATAAAAATCTGTGTTGCAGATCTGAATTTTGCATTAAAATATGATTTAAAAGCTTAAGAGAAGTTGGTATTAATGATAAGAGTTGATTTAGACAGTCTGGTTTAATTCAGGTGCAGTTGATGAACCTCTTCTACATTTAGTCTTGGTTTTAAAAGGTAAAAATAATTTGTATAATGTTACAACAAATATGCCAGAAACAATAGCTAGAGACATACACCAAAACAGAAAAGACAAGGGGTGTGTTACAGCCAGGGCTGGTTTAAAAAACAAAACTCCCAAAAGCAGTCTGTGTTCAGAGTTGACATGTAGAAGAATGTGAGTGCTGGGCAGATAGAAATTGAATGACAGGTATGAATATGCAGAACTATTGTTTGTGAAAACTTTGCACCTAATTCAACTTTCACCCAAGATAACTTTCACTGCTGTTTGCACTGTCAGTGACTTGGCTTATGTTCTGCCTTTTAGAAAAGATTGATTAACCTGTCCCTTTTGATTTTTGAGGTATTTGTATTCACAGTGCTTTTTAATTCTGTAGCAGCATATATCAGTACAGTGAGCTGAAGTCTGTTCATATTGCAATACCCCATTCAGAGCTGTTCCACAGAATTTTGTTTTAAAGAGTGGAATTCAGCAGTTGACTCCCAGGCACAAATAACCATGTAATTACTCTGCAATCGCATAGTAATTAGCATATACTATTCATATATTGCATAATTATATGCCCTGCAGATTACATAGTAATTATATTTGTACTAAACATATAATTCTATATACTGTATAAAAAAATCTTTGAGAGTTCATAGTTAATATTACAGTTATATGCTAATATAGTACAACATTTTATATAAAAATGTTACAATTTTATGAGAGGGTTGTATTTTGGGCGTCTCATCTCTTTTGCATCTGGTGTTGCATAATCTGTTCTAGGCTGCTATTATAAGAAATGCTAGGCTCTTAATTTATAGTCAGATGTTGCCTGTTTACAGTTTTATAATTTATGAAGATAAGATGTAAAAAGTTGACATGTTGTTGTGTAAGTAGCTGAGGTTGGGAAGGACTTGGAGCATGATTGTGAAATTACAAAGGTTAAATGTACAAACCCACTGAACACAGTTACAGCACGCTGCTAGAGGGAAACACAAATCGAATGCTCCTTAGCTTTGTGTTATTTTTGGGTAGGTAAGATGCATGGGACAGTTGCAGGTGATCTATTTGAATAATGGGGAGTGTGTGTGAGCAGCCAAGGCCCATCTTGGGCACAGTGTGTTCCAACAAATGCAGCAGCTCAGTGCAGCATCTCAGCCAAACTGCTTTGTGTTTTCCTGCTCTGGAAAGAGAGAAAAGGTTGATGTCCTGATCTGGGAATGGGAGGCAGAGTGGTAGGAGGATGGAGATGAGTGGCAGTGAGTTGTAGAAGGACCTTGGACTGAGTTTCTAGGTAAAGGTGAAAGATCTAAAAAAAAAGCTTCTTGTAAGAGTAACTTAGAGCTTTGGATCCTTCAAAATGTTTTATCTTTGGCCAGCCCCCCCAGTAGGTTGCAGCAGACTTTAGATATTTGTAAAATGTTTTGTTCAGCTTGCAAATTCTGTAGCAGTGGGAAATTAATTTATTTTCTTGGATCTGTGATGTTGGCATTCCTAATGTCCAAAGCATTACAGTTATTCTTAATTGAATTTTGCAATCTAATGCCAGTTGCCTTAGTTTTCAAGCAAAGCATCTATTGGGTTTTAATATCTGGATAATGTATTGAGAAATTAAATGTGTAATTATAGCCTTAACTTTTATCTGAGTTTAATTTTTCCTATAATTTCTTGTAGAGTGTACGTGTGTATGTGTGTGTGAGAGAAAGGAACATCCTTGTTTTAAAATGTTTCTTTCACAGTCACTTTTTAATTTTATGTCAGCTTCTTCAAAGCTTGTGAAGTTCATAAATTTTCCAGGGTTCAGGTGGCATCTGTAGATCTTACAGCAGTGTTTTAACTAACCATAGAACATGTGGGTGGCCTTAGAGAGCTCCTAGTCGTGGGGCTGCACCTGATTTCCTTCTTATCTGGGCTGGCTGTCCTCAGACCTCAAAAAATGTAGTAATGGGCATGTCATTTCTGCACAGTACACAGATTACTTTTAAATGCTGTCACCTGGGGTAGACATGGCATGTCATTTAAGTTGCCCGAGGGAAAAAAATGGGAAATGTCAGAGCTTTACAAAACTAGAGTTAGAAGCCCGTGTTCTCACTGTGTTCTTACGCCAGGTGCATGCTTTCTGATTTACTGGGGATTTTGGGAGCTGTTTAATGAGACCAGGCCTTACCCAATACTGACCCTGCATGTCTGCAATGAAGAAGATGAAGTGCAGCCTGCCCAGAGTGCCATTTGTTCGCCAGCATTCTGCCCTCACCCCATGCCCGTGCTCTTGCTCACTTGTTAAACCATTACCCCGAGAATCAGAAGCACTGGTCCCAGTTTCTGGCGCTGAAAGCTTTGTTTGTAACAAATGTGTTTATTCAGGATCTCGTTAACAGTGAAATAACCACAAAGCACAAAGTGTAAATGTGACGCCTTTCTCACTGCTGTTGTGTTGTTTTTTCTAGTGGAGCCAGTACTTTCAAAGGGGAACAATTGCTTGGATGCAGCCAAAGCTTGTAACCTAAATGATACCTGCAAGAGGTTCAGATCTGCTTACATTACCCCCTGCACCAGCAGCACGTCTAATGAGATCTGTAACAAGCGGAAGTGTCATAAGGCCCTCCGGCTATTTTTTGACAAGGTCCCCCCAAAGCACAGCTACGGGATGCTCTTCTGCTCCTGTCGAGACGTAGCCTGTACAGAAAGGAGGCGGCAGACTATTGTTCCTGTGTGCTCATATGAGGACAGGGAGAAACCAAACTGCCTGAATTTACAAGAGTCCTGCAAGAAGAATTACATCTGCAGGTAAGATAGCACACGGCAGGGGAGTGATTAATGAGGTACCACAGAGAACTTTTTGGTGCTGATGGATTTGCCAGGACGAAGGGTCAGAATACCCGCTAAGGAAAAGGATGAGTCAGGGAAAAAAGCAAATGCCTCTGACATCCTTAACAGAGTAACAAAAGCCCTCATTTGCTTACAGTGTGTGCCTTCTCCAAAACTGTTCAAAACTATTCCCTCGCTTTATGGAGGAGTCTTTAAACCCCCAGTTTAATTTTTACAGATATTTGTTGGAAACGTTGTGTGTCTCTATGAAATGATGTCTCAGTCTGATTTTTATGTCCCATAAGTGACCAGGTAAAAATAGAATTTTTCATTATAATGGGATTTATTTTCATTGTACATGTGAGTACTAATAATTGAGAATACAAGCTTCGTGTTGGGCTTTATAAATAGTCACAATGCAGACTGCTCATATGTTTTTCATTCACTGGAAAAAAAGGAGTCCACATTGTAGACAGAATCCCACTGTCTTCATTGAGCTGGTTTAGCCTTGAAATTGTTTCATCTCCCCTCCGCTGAGAAGAGTGCTGGGCTGATTCACCTGGGGGGTCATTGATTCCCTGACCCAATTCCCAGCCTCTTTCCCTGAGTGTTCTGGCAGTGCAGAACCCTGCTCCAGGGACAAACTGGGTCCTCTCCCCTCGAGGGGTCCCTGCAGGTTGTCACTCAGAGCTTATTCAGTGGCAGCCAGGAAATGCTTGGCTCCTACTTAGCATTGTGTATGTTTATACTAGAACATTGTTGTGCTAATGCCATATTTATGAAGTCCTGCCTGAGAATCCTGCTCGTTTCTAATGTGTAAATTTCTTGTAGATTATCCAATTCTGTGAATTAGCAAACAAGGGAGATAAACACTATTGTAAAATGTCAAGGACACTGAAGATACGATCTAAATCTTAATAAGTACTTACTTATGCCTGGTAAAATATTTACTTTGAAGTTTGTTTATGAGATTTTCACTGCTGGTCTTAAGCTTTTTGCCGTAGCACTTCAGTTGTGTCTGAGTGCTGTTCAGAGGTGAGGTGAGAAGTGCCCTGCCCTGGCTTTGGGGGAATCTGGAGACACACCAGCAGTTTCCCACTGGCTACAACAGGATCAGATTTAGATCAGAGCAGTCTGGCTTGCACTCAGCACCTTGATTGCTGATGCTGTTGCAGTTTAGGAAAGCTGGGTACATGGAGCCTTGGAACAATCAATTTTCTATTTCCATGTTGTTCCATTAGTATTTTTGCTTCTGTGTATTGCCTTCCCTATACTCAGGTCCTGTTAATTAGTAGAGTTACAGTATCATTACTGTGTTTTCTGTCAAACTCTCAGCGTGTTCCAGTGCTAGTGAAATTGGAGAGAGGATTTTATAGAGAGACTTCTCCCTGTTATTTGGTTGTAGTATTCTGGAATTGACTTGTTAAATTAATGCCATTACTTCTCTCATGACTGTGTTTTTCTTTGGTCAGCTTTGATCTAGTGTTGTCTCAGCAGTTAAGTTTTTAATGGCGTTTTGTTTAATTTAACTTCTCGAGTCTGGGGTTGTGCTTTCTCCATTGCAATGTTGCAGAGGAAAACTTGGTAAAATCTCTGCCGGAAATTGCAGCCAGCACTGAGATGAAAATGGATTTATTTGTAAATTAACACTGACTTCTTTTGCTTTACAGTGTCAAAATTAAGAAGTTTTGGGTCTTCCAAGGCTAGTGAGGGCTGGTTGTGAGGGGCAACACTGGTACAAGGGAATGGGTGGGCAAATGCTTTCAGGGTCTGGGGCAGACTCAGTGTGGGCAGCACTCAGGTCCTGTGGAGGTAAAGCAAGCTTGGTGTGTTGCTGAGAGTCACCTCACGTTGGTGTTACAACCTCCTGGGCTCTCTAAACTGCTGGTGGTTTAATACCTTCCCTCACTGCTGTCATGGAGAGGAGGAATTGGCACCAAAGCTGACCCAGCCTATCAGACAGTGAAAGACATTTTGTCTCTGTGACTTGTGCACTTAAAGGGAATTGGTGAGATTTGTTCCCCTAGTCCTGAAGGAAAACAGGGACTTGGACAGGGCAGGAAAGAAATGGGAGATCTTGCTATTGCTCCTGGCCCTGATAAATATCAGTCCTTATAGTAATTCCAGATATATTTAGAATAATTAAAAGCAGTCGTCAGTAGGTGTGTAATTCTAACTCTGATAACTTCTATTTCATTTTGAAATCAGAAAGAGTATCTAAATGGCAGAATAATTTGAAAATACGGTCTGCCTACTGTGAAACCAGGTAATTTAGAAACTGTTATTTGCATGCCTATTACATCTATTAAAGCCTTTTCAAATGCTGGTTTAGACAAGGGGTACAAGCTCTAAAGGTTTTCTGAAAATATGTTCATAAAATGGTTTATGAATGCTGCTTACTGAGAAATGCAAGATTTGAATCTGCCTGTACTCTGCATAAAATATCAGCTGGGCCTGTGTAAAGTATTTCATTCAGTTTGGAACACTCTTTAAAAGCTTTATCCTGGTGTACATGTCACCAAATCTCTTCTTGAAGCAGAGTTAAGAGCAGGGAAGCAATCTGGCCAAACTGCAGGTACCACTAACAGACATGGCAGGGTGCTTTGCTTTTCTATTAGTTTTTTCATTCAATTCATTAATCTATCTGTTATGTAAGAAATTCTCAATCGAGGGATAAAGAGACCTGAAATGTCAGGAAATGCAAATAAGTTCTGACTTATGTAAACAGTCCTAATTTTCAACTTCATCAGAATGCTGAATGGTTCACTTTCATTATCATTTGTCTGCTTGCCTCTGCCGTCCATATCCAGCTTTGAAACAACTGTAGTCTCTCAGGCATATCTGTCAATGCTCAGTGAAAAGAAAAAAAAAAACAAACCAAACCAAAACAAAAAAAAAAAAAAAACCCCAAAAAACAACAACAGGAAGCCATTAGAGTTCTTTTCTGTTGTGACCATAAACAAATTTCGAAGAAAAGTCAGTGTACCATCAAAAACTTTGAACAGTGATGTCCTGGAATAGCACAAACCTCTAAAGAACTTTGTGATCTGATCACTTCAGCTAACAATTAATCACCAGAAAGTTGACTGGCATGTTTTAAGAATATAATTCTGCCGTAAATGCAGGGCAGGGTGCTTCATATTTGCCACTATCACATTTGACAGTACTGCAAATACTTTTTTGCTTGAGTAATGAAAGTGTGAATTATTAGTTTGGTCTTTTTAATAATCTGTGTCTTGAATTTGCATACTTGGGTTTTTTTCCTGGATATGTTCAGAAGACACCAGAATGATAACGATACAGACACATTATTAGTTGAAATAATGCTATCAATCCATTCATGTGCTGCAAAGATCAGAAAAGAAGGGCAGCATTTTTTTGCTAATGAAAGAAACTGGTAGGAGCCTGTTTCTTGTCCTTCACAATAATTCTACTCAAAATGACTGCTCAGATCACTGAGGTTCATTTTTGAAGCTCAAATAGCCAGAAAGTAGTTCTTAGCTAATTTCAGAAGGCAATTGTCTTCTTAATTTTTTGCCTTTAACTCTGCAAAAGGTACATACTGCTTTCTGCAACTCTTTGACACTGAAAAAATAAAAAAAATAAGCTTAACATATTTAAATAACTTCTTGTGGGATACTGGAAGGATAATAATGAAATATCCAATTAGGTTCCAGTACATAGGTCATCTCCTTACAGTGAAAAATATTTTAAGCACTGCATGTACAGAGAGCCAAACCTTTATAAATGTGCTTTCACTGGTGTGTTTTTACCTCTTGACCAATTTTTGGTCACCTGTCCTATCCAATCTTAATTTAGTTGCAACCACCCATTCAGCTCTGCATGAAGGATGTCTGCTTCTGCAGGTATCAGAACACTCTGTGAAAATATGTTGTCAGTGCAGAGAAGAATTCATCCCCTGGAAATGTTAGAACGGAAGCTCAGATGCTTGCTGCCATTTCCTGAAAACATCAGAAACTTGCCAAGGAAATAATTTTCCTTCATGATATTGTGTTGAACACTTTTGATGATAATGTACCTTTTGATGATAATGTACTCCCTTGGAAAGGGAGTCACTGTGTCTGTGCTCAGTTCTGTAAGGCACGTGAGAAATCTGCGGGTGCTTCACGCCTGGAACCTGTTGGCAAAAGTGGCTTCTCTGTGAGTCCTGGACTGTTCCTGCAGCAAAAGCCACTGCTGACTGCCAACCCTGCACCCTCGTGCTTCAGCACTAGAGACAATTCTGCAGTGAGATGGTATAAATGTGTGGGCAACCAGTTTTGTCCTGCTCCAGGATGGGGGGAGCCCTCCATCTTCTTCTAGGAGGGAGCAATCCTTCAGTTACAGAATTAACAGGGAGCAGTGCCCTGGAGTGATGTGCGGGAGGAGATGGAAGAGGGGGGAAAAGAAATTTGCCCTTTTCTTCACATTTTCTATTCCTTATACTCCTCTTTCATTTTTCTCACTTTTTTCCCTTTTTTTTCCCTCCTGCCTCTTCCCCTCACTTAGTCTCGTTTCATCTCCTCTTCCCAGATCTTCCTGCAATTATCTGACTTTCACTGCCTCTCTTGACACGTTTGAATTCCATTACAGCCACTTACGGTGCCTCCTCACCTGCCTCTCTGCATGTTGTGCTTTTCCCCCCTCAATATCCTGCCACGGTCCAGTGATCATCTGTAATTCAGCAAATGAGAGGGAAAACAGAGGTGCTGCCTCCCTTTCTGAGCCTTGTAGCTGATATTGGTGACAATTCAGTTGGTCAGATAAAAGCCTAAGAGCTCCTCTCAACCTGACTCGAGTTTTGCATGTTAAAAGGGCACTTGGTGGGTATTTTCATGAAGGACACAGTGGCATTACACAGTTCTGGATAACAGAGCTGGGTTTGAGTCCCTCCGGGGCATTTATATCAATTTGGCACTTGGAGCACTCTGGCAGCTCCTTGAGATGATCTGTTTGCTGTGGTTATGCAAAACCAGGACAACAGCGTAGTTTTTGTAATGCTGTTAAGGGCATTAAGAAAAGGACACTCTTGATTTCTAGAGAAGTGCAGTTTGTGTGCAGAATTGTGTGTTTGGAGACTGAGTCAGGGAGTGGGTGCGAAACCTCTCGTGCCTGACTCAGCCTGCAGTAGGTGTAGGAAGGATGCCTGCAGTGTAGTAGGGTGAGCCTGGGCTCTCTGCACCTGCACTCAGGAGAGCTCCTGTGTCTCTAGAAAACCAAATGGGGCAGAAAAAATTGTGAGTCTGCTTTTTGGCCCATGCCCGCAAGCTCACCTCACACAGCCTGAATTTGAAGAGTGATATATATATATATATATATATATATGTATGTATGTATGTATATACAAGCATGTAAATATATGCATATATGTCTATATTGCTAGAGGTTTATTTATTCAAGTGGGAAAGAAGGCAAAACAGGTATACATTCATTTAAATGAACTAACAGTGAGGCATAGTGACAGTTCAGAAAATTCAAAAACTGGGGTCTGAGGAGAGGTGGGAAAGAAGCTGGTGTACTCTGCAGAGGAAACTTGATGGTGTAGTGGGGAATATGTGTGTGGGGAACTGCTAGCCTGGAAAAAAATATTAATGTGGTGTCTGCAAAATAAGCAAAAACCTTTCAAAAAAGGCAAAGATAGAAAATGCTGCAGCATTATATTATTTTCTTCCCTTTCAGTCCTTACATGATTCATTACTTTGATGTCTTCTGTTAGCAGAGTAAATAGACAAAATATTGCTCTCCCCTCCCCCTCGGAAACAAAGGTAATTTTAAATTTCTTCCATCTGAATAAAACTCAAAATGAATCAAGCAGTTCCTCCTTATAAGATACCCATAAATCCCTTTGGAATAAAAAAAAAAAAAAAATCCAAATATCCAGCAAAACAAGACTGCTTTGTCCCTTTTGAAGTGTGGATGGATCTCATTCTGCAGTGGCCAGATCTGTTTGGCTGGCCCTCATTTATGCTCTCTCTGGTCAGCTGAGGAGGGGGATGAAGATTAAAAGCTTGCTGGGTGATTGACACCTCTCTGAAAGCAGGAGAGACAGAAGGATACAGTAATTGGGAAAATGGCTCAGCTTTAGTCCTGCACCCAACTTTCCCCTGGCTTTGTGCTGTACCAGTGAAGACAGTTCATGCTCCAAGAAGCAGTAGCTAGACAGTATTTCACACTGAGGTCCCTTGTCAGGCAAGCTCAGACTCTTCAGGCAGCATCCCCACAGTAGGGTTCTGCTGATCAGGTTAAAAATAACCTGTGGCACTGAATATTCCTTATTACCAGTCTGCAAGGCTGAAGAAGTGGAAGTGGGAATAAAGAGTGCATGTGTGAGCATACAACAATCACAAAACAAACTTGGATGCCAGTGATTCAGGTTTTATGGGCTGTGTTTGGATACTTTGCCTCCATGTCAGTCTCTTTCTAGGGAATTGACTCTGAGCTGAGTGAGGTGCTTGTGGCCACTACATTTGCTCTAAAAATTTGGGGTGCTTGTATCTAAATGTGATCCTTCAGAGAGTTGTTTAGGTTGGAGAAAACCACTAAGAATATGAAGTCCAGCCATAAACCTAACACTGCCAAGCCCACCACTAAACCGTGTCCCCAAGTGCCACATCTGCAGGTCTCTTAACTGCTTCCAGTGGTGGTGACTCCACCACTCCCTGGGCAGCTGTTCCCATGCTTGAAAACTCGTTCCATGAAGAAAATTTTCCTAATGCCCAATCTAAACCTTCTCTGGCACAACTTGAGGCCATTTCCTCTCATCCTGTCACTTGTTTCTTGGAAGAAGACCTTACTACAACCTCCTCTCAGGTAGTTGTAGAGAGTGATGAGGTCTCCCCTGAGTGTTCATTTTGTCTGAACAGCCTTATTTTTGTTAATTTAAGCGTAAAAGAAAAGCTGTCTGTATAATTTAAGAAACAAGAAGACTACAGATTAGGAACATGAGCCAGGGAGGGGGTTACAGCAAGGCTAATGTGACCCATTTTGTTCTGTTGATTTATCGGGGAGGGGGTGAGATTAAACTACATATGTTAATTAAGCAGTTTCACACATGTTTAGTCAAAAATATTGAAATCCAGGACTGTTAAATTTGGCATTAAACTTTAATGGAGATCTAAATTTGAAGCTACTCATGTCCTTACAGTTACGCAGGCACTTAATTGCTTTGCTGGATGGGGTTCCACTAGGAGTACTGCTAATGCTGATTTTTTGAATTGTTAGTTGACAGATTTCTGTATAAAGGAGTTGAGCATGCACTGGTTTCATGAGTAGTTTCCATCCCTGTTTTATTCAATGTAGTGAAGAGAAGATCTGTTATGTACACCCTGTCACGTTTGGCTAACTTTGTATTTCTGAGGCAAAGAAAGGGTGTATATATCACACAAAAGCATTTTCTTTAATAAATCAAAATACTTTTTTCGTTTACCTCAAGCCATGTATATGCTACAGGCAAGAAGCTGCTCTGTGTTTAATGTAAATAACAGATCTATTCTGTCAAGTCTGTTCCCAGTGTACTTCCTCTGACATCAGTGACTTCAGTGGATTTATTCCAGGGGTGAATTTGGCTCTTCCTGTTCTGTGTAGGTAAATCTTCAGGCAGTGCTAATTAGGAGAATGTCAACTGATTTTACCATTCCATTATGCTGGACTTTGTAAAGGTTATTTATATCATTCTACATCAGGGCCCAGTGAGAGAATATTTCTGGTGGCAGTTCATCTATTAAAATAGCTGCAAGAAATGTAAGCACTTGAGCTAAAAATAAAATTTTGTTTCTCAGCAGAGCAAGTGACAGCCACATGCATATTTTCAAATTTTAGCATTCTCATGTTTACTGAATAGAAATTGCATTGCTTTAATTATGTTAATAAATGCTATCATGTTACTGGAGTAACTCTTGTTAAGTGGAAGCCAGATTTAAATGTAGCAGTGTCTGCAAAGACTTCTTAGCAGAGGTGGTGGTTGTTTCCTGTGCTTTAGTGATCTGCTGGCTTTAAAACAAGTGACACAGAAGGGGTTTTCTGCTGTGTGTTTACTGTTGAGGATAGATTTTCTATGTGAGCTGACTGTGACCCTTGTCTAAGATTATTAATAGATGGCCTCACATCAAAAGATAATGCTTGTGCTTACATTATATTTTCTCAAGCACATTCTATAAACCATTAAAGGAAGCTTTTCTATTGTAAGGCACATATGACTAAGAACTCAGGTAAATTCAAGCTGCATTATTTGAATATTTAGTTCACTTTCTTTTGTTCCAGTTCAAGCATAAATCACAGTGCTTGGCCTCTCAGTTACAATGCTCCCTTTGCCAATTAGTCATTATGAAATGCTGGAGGCACATCTCAGTAACTGGCCATCATGCAGCATTGCAAAATATTTTTCAGAATGGACAGTTCATTTCAGAACAACCTCTGTAAATGTCTGGGTGTATCACAGGCTGTCAACTCTGGCCCTCACATTTTTTTGGTCAGCCTCGTGTGTTCATGTTTTTTTGAGAGTGGAGTCAAAACCAAAAATCTCTTGAGACAGCACATCATCCTTAACTGGTGAAGATGGTTTGTTCTCCAATCTTACACAAGAAATCAGTGCTTTCTGTACTATGGTTATATAGAAGTTATATATCCATGCCACCACCCAAAGTAAGTAAAACATGCTCAATAAGATCAATGCTCTCCTGCTTTGCTGCTGCTTGACTTGCTGTTCGGTGGGGCTGTTTTGTGCCTGAAAAAAAGGGTTCACATAAAACAGACTCTGCTCTGCTTTTATCTTCTGTATTTCTGATTTTATATTTGTTGTCTTACTCCGAGGTCAGAGCAGTATTTAGAGTAGCTCCAGGATGGGTTTCAGCCATGCTGGCTGCCTACAGAGCCTGCTCAGTTGAGTGCAAGGACACACTGGACACCCTTTCTTTCCTTGAGCCACCCCTCTGACAAGGGGACACGGAGATTTGTCCTTCAGGAATGTCACCACACATACCACTGAGAGATTTTCTTAGGCAAAGAGCATCCCTTCATAACCTCAGGAAACCTGATGTTCCAGTACATCTACCAACAGAAACTTTTCTGGCAAAGAGAGAACTTGTATTGGACTTTTTAGATTATTTTCCATCTCCAACCTCCCATCAGTTTCATGCTTGAGCTAGTAATAGTCTATTATAGTTTATTCAAGTGGTTACAGGGACTATTATTGCCATGGGTGTCTTTCTCAGGTGCTTGGAAGCACATCCTTTCAGTGTGCACTCACAATGTAGTTACTCATAAACGCTGAAGCGCCCAGTGGCACGCTCAAGGACTTGCAGTGGCACTGCTATTCCTTGGCTTGCTTTTTGAGACTGTGATTTTCTTAGGTTACTAACCTGTAATTCAAAGACTATTCTGCTTGTCCAGCTAAGGAAGTGAGAACTTTCCCCATAATGCAGTAGTTCTTTCTGAGAAACATCCTGTCAGGAGACTCTGAGGCTTGGGCATCTTTAAAAATGCCAGTCATTTTCATTTAGAAGCTTCAAATTAAACGGCGTAAAAGGAAATTAAACAAAAAAAAAGTATACAAATTCATGATAGTTGGAAAGCAGCTGGTGGATTTGTTCATGTTATTGGAGAGCTTTGGTACAGAGACAGGTAGACTAAATAGAAATCTTACCAGCATCCCCTGATAAAATCACATGCTGACAATTCAGCCTGTCATTTTGTAGAGGACTCTGACAGAAGTGTTTTCTTTGCAGCTGAGAAGACAGAAACACATTATGAATGCTTAAGGTCGATGCAAGGAAACAGAGCCCTGCAAAACATATTTAATATAGGTTTGATTTCCTGTGGAATGTTTTCCAGATGTTCTCTCGAACAGGCCTCTAAAAATGATGTGAGGCTTTTTTTTTTTTTTTTTTTTTTCAAAAAGAGTCTCAAAATTTTTAGATTTTTTTTTTCCTTCACAAAATAAGAATTCACACAAAAATTTAAACCNTTTTTGCAAACAGAGAAAATTCTGTATTGTGTCACAGCATCTGAGAATCACTGATCTAATTCTTCATTGCATTATCTTGTGCTCAGGATTTTCACCATATTTTTCAAAATTGGTTTTATTACACAAAAGGTCAGTAGTATATAAATATTTATATAACCCAATTTCAAATAAATCATACTTGTTTAGAATCACATTTGAGCTTAGTAGTTTCCCTTAAACCCAAAGGAGACCTAATATATTAAATTAAAATTACTCTCATGCATGATCTTGAGTCGCTTAGAGGATTTAATTAACATTGATAAACTATGACATTAGTGTTTTGTTAAGTTCTTTTGATTTTCTGTAGCATATACTGTGTAAAAAGATCTAACTGGTCTCCAGCAGATGACATGAGCAAAGGGAAAGGCTAACATTATCAGATAATAGTATAGAACCTATTTTATTTTGCTTTCCACAAAGTTCAGTAAATGGGTGTAGGATATTAATTTTGCTAATAAAAGACTAGAAAGCTTACAATGTTTGTGCTTTAAATTTTAAAATACAGATATGCATAGGTGGAAATGCTTTTCGTTTTGCAGGACACAATTTCTAAGAATGCGATCTCCATTTTCTGGGGTTCTAAATGTCCAGAAGGCCCCTGGTGAACAAAAAGCCTGAGCAGTGACATAAATGCTGGCAGATGTGGTGGGGGCATGGTCCAGGCAGGGGTACAGGCATGAGCTGGGTCGAGTGTGGCTGCTCCTCTGGAGGCAGCAGCCTTGGTGGGCTTTGTGCCTGTGCCTGATGCTCTGAGCAAGCACTCCTGCTGCTAGAAGGCATCTCAGTGAGTCTTGTGTGGGCCCTGGTGTTTGTTCCTGTGTCTAGTTATCCCACAATCCAAATAGGCTGCCTCTGTGTTATTGGGCATTGTCCATATTTTGCTTCCAGATGAACAACAGTTTTGAGAGGTAAGTTGGATCCGGAATCAAATATTTACTTGAGTTTAGACTGCCAGACATTTAAAATAACGAAACAGCAGCAAAACCAGATGAAAACCAGCTTCTTTCAGTTAGTAGCTGGTATTTGGGGTCCAAAATCCTGTAATTGTTTCTGCCAGTGTTGAAAAAGATTTGGATCAGCTGATGTGAGAGAAGCTGCCTTCAATATTCAGGTGTTGGAAGGCAAATGGTTTGCTAGCAGAAATTTACTTTTTTACCCTTCCCACTCTGCAAAAGGTGGAAGTGCTGAGCTGGATGTCAGGATGCAGTGTGGGATGGGGGCTTCCTAGAGCTCCAGGAGGACTCCAGGGACTGGCAGGACAGAGCCACCACCCCAGGAGCTCAGGAGTGGGGCAGTCCTAGCATGGGGCATCTCCCTGGGGACAGGAGGGGACATCAGCCCGTGGGCAGACCTGGCTCAGTGGGACCATGGCTGGGCAGGGCAGGGCTGAGCAGGAACATCAGTGATCTCAGGGCCTGGACACTGTCATTGTTTGAGAAGGAGGACAGCAAACAAACACAAACCAGTCTTTTTGTTGGAAAAATTGAGTGGGGTTGCTGTTTAATAAATACATGGGAAAGTGACCTCTTAAATAAAAATGTCAAAGTTTGTAGTTGCTCAGAGGTGCTCAACAGTGTATGTAGATAGCTAAGGAGGTGTGAGATTTATTAATATTACACAGCTCTAGTGTCCTTTAAAGAAAAAAAGATGGATCAAAGCTACTTTAGTATGTGCAGGGAGGCACCTCTCATTATGGAGTTCTGAGGCTTTTTTCATCCCAGTGGTTGATAGAGTTGCTTATGTGGCCTTTGCCTCATTTTCTCACTGTTCATGAAAGAAAGAGAAAATGAAATGCTCCTCCAACAATGAAGCCATTAGTTTGGCCACATACCAACCCTTGCAACCAACTCTTGCATCCCAGCAGGAGCAGCACCACCCCGGCCTTACGGGAGCTATTTGTAGCCAGAGGAGGACACTGCAGTTGACCCCCTTGAAAGAAGAACAAGTATTTTGACTTGTTGTTTTTTTCTGTAATGGTGCCATTTATCACTGTGACACACATTCATTGACTTAGTCTGGCTTTTCCAGTGTCGGATTTATACCTCTTTTCTGGTTTGAATATTGATGCAGCACTTCCCTTACGTGACTGCGCTGCCAAATGGTGTCTAGACTCTAGAGCAGCTCTGACTAATTAGTGTAGTCACCTCAGTCTCTCAGCTCTGGCATTTATGTACTCTTTATGTTACTGCTGTAAATAGGTGCCTAAACACAAGCAGCAGTGCAAGGAGAGGTGGCAGTGAGCATGTCCATGCCTCACCTGCTGTCCCTGACGTGAGGCACAGGAGCACTGTCACTCCCTGCATCCCCAACAGGGCACGTGGCTGTGAGCACTCACTTGGACATCACTACCTATGTGTGGGCAGCCAGCAGGAAACCTGAGTTCACTGTCTTGCTTGGTGTGAACATCATCAGTGCCAAGGCAAGGCTGAGAGAGGTTTCCTTCCTCAAGGGCTCAGCCTCGTGTACCAACCACACAGGCAGAGAGAAAAAAACAAGAGAAACACCACCAGCTATCCCAGTGATGTGGGTGCTTCTTGAGGAGGAATCTGTTTCAGAGTGTTGCTTTCTGCTAGGTCATGATTTGCACCAGATTCAGACTAAAATTGTGAAAATTTTCTTCTACTTCTCAATTTTTGTCCTACTTTTAAATATTGCACCATTGCTAAAGCTGAATTGACCAGCTTTAAAGAGGAGAGCTGATAAATATCAAAGATAACTTCAGGGCTTCAAAGAACCTCCACAAAACCTTGAGAAGAAAAAGTAGTGAAAACCTAATCAATGTTGCCTATGCAATGGGCTGTGCTAATATAAAATTAAATTGCTTCAAAAATTCTATGCAGATTCAATACAATACTGCTATTAAAAAAGCTTATTTGTAAGCAAAATGTGAAAGTTTTGAATTATCCAACTGAGTATTTGAAGAGCCACTATCATAAGGTAAGGAGAGCAAATTAACTTTCCTTCCTTTGTATTTTTAACTGTTACAAATTATTTTACTGGTACTAATACAAAGCATTAGAGAATAGCAGGTTTGGGATTTTTTATCTTCTTTTCAAAAAGGCTGTTTGTTGTTTGAGCAGATTTTCTTTAAATTTGCTGATGGGATTATTCTTACTTTTCCAGCTAGTGGTATACAAAATATTTAAAGTAAGCTTTCCAGAACATCTGCAAGTTTTCCAGGGCTAAGATAGGACTAATTTAATTTGTGGGGTTTTTGATCTAAAAAGAGATGATTTTTTTCTTTTTTCATCTTCCTTAGAGGAAGATTTCTGAGTAGTACCCCTTATTTATGCAAGGAAAAGGGAACACATCGTAAATGTGGCTGTTCACAATAAGGATTTTGTGACAGAAAAAGAAATGAGTAGTTCCTTTTAGGTGTGGTCTTGCCGCATGGTATGGACAGTATAAAACTGCCTGTCTGTCTCTCTCCAGCAGTGAGATACTTCTGTGTACACTGCACATGTAAAACTGTGCACACTGGAAGGTACACGTGGCAAACTCTGTTAGTCCTCTGAGTGACAGAACTGCTCAGTCCTGGGTTAGAAACCCTCAAGTTGCCACCTGCAAGTTGCCTCCTGCTGAAGGAGCACTAAGTTACCACAGTGCCTGTTTTTTGATAGTTCTGCTATTGTCAGATTGCTCTGATTCTGCATCCCTAAAAGGATTGTCTCTTTTACCCAAACAGTTCTTAATATTCATGTGCAATACTTTAGGATTAATGGTTCTCATTAGGCTAATTTGTCTCTCTCTCTAGACAAATAGCAGTACCACAGTTCTGGTGTTCACTGATGAGCACACTTTCATCATTGCCAGTCTACTGGAGATATTTGGGGGTAGATCTTCAGTCAGTGTTAATCAGCAGATCTTCACTGAAAGTGCTGGAGTATTTTATGGCAGATGGAGGTCTCTTGTTTATATTTTCTGGCCTTAACTTTATCTTCAGTGCAAATAAATCCACATAAGTATCAGGTGTAGTTAACAGCTCAAGACAGAATGAGAGCTTGGGTTGTGTGAGGTTTGGATGACTGGCTAGGGAAGGGTTGTGATAATGTCCAGTAATGCTCACACCAGAGCTATCTGAACTATATTTGACTTATGAATACTTAAATGCACAATGTTGTCACATCATTACTTTTTATGAGCACAAAAATTCTTCAGAAATTCACATGGAAATCAAAGTGTATGCAAAAGAAATCAGCAGAGCTATTTTTAGCCTCCTTTAGGGTTTATAACAGATAGATTCTTTAGGCAGGCTGGGTAGTAAATGACTGGTTTTATTCCATAGTTGTCAGTCCTTAGAAACATTTAGAGAAGAGGAATGTATTAAATGATCTCTGGACCAGTGCCCCTAATAACCAAAGGGAGAACTGGACATTTAAGAATGATGAAATTATTGCAGGAAGTGTTTTCAGGATTATCAAGATGCTGATTGTATAATCCATTGCTAGAAAGATTTATATGTGGTCAGATAAATAATGAAGTTGAGATCTGAGGAACTACTTTGTTTTTTAATAGTGTATATGCAGAAGGCTTGCCCTTTCTACCATGGCAGAGGTTCTTCACACTAGATGGATGTAATAGGCTCTATTCTGTTCTAAACCTGACTTCATCCAGGTATTAGTAGAATTAGAAAAATCCTTGGAAACTGTCAACTCTCTTTGTTCCAAATTGATCCAAAAGCTGGATTCGAGCCACTATCTTAATTACTGACTGGGAGAGGAATCACTGCAATGACAGAGGGTTTCCTCTCCCAGGTTTTCTTCATGGTGCTGCTATTTATCTCTTTCCATACCTTGAGACCCATTTCTTTTCAGCCTGTCTCCTGGTAGGTACAGTATATATTCATCAGCTAAGTAGGGATTTTATGTAAATTTAGAAATATATATACATATATATATGTATACATACCTATATATATATAAATGTGTGTATGTATGTATGTATGTATGAAGGTTTGCTAGAGAGTTTGACTTTTTAAAGCTCTTAAAGGTAACTGGGTACAAATTTCCATCTCAAGGTTAAGTAGTTAAATAAGGCAAGAGAGGGAATGAAAAGCTTAGGTTGACTGTGGCTTGAAGGCAGCCATGGATTTGCTGGTGTCAGTACAGTTAGCAAGAGATGGAACTAAAATAAGGCCATGAGAACAGCTCTTATAAATTCAGGTATTGCATGGAGTTTATTTATAGGATGCTTTCTCAAACTAAGCCTCTGAACCTTTTGATGTTTGCCCATCGTTACTTTCAGGCCAATTAATGATGTGTATCCAGTCCCATTCTGGGGTAGGTAAAACAATAAAGCAAACAAAGATAATTAGTCTCTGGAGCATGTAAACAAATAAAGTAAATCACTTGCAAATCACTTGTTTCTGCTAACTTTTGTGAGGTTGTTGCAGAACTGAAAAAGAGCATTTATATTGCAAATCTGCATAATGCTGGAGCAGTAATGAAAATTCATAGATTATAGTATTCTGATTTTGAGAGGGCTTTGGAAAGATTAAGCATCTGATCCTGAGACATTACTGTGGGTTGTCAGATGCAAAAGAACACTTTTATACCTATTTCACAGAAGAGAAGATTGAAGTAGGGAGGTGATGTTTCTTTTTTCATAGATGAAGGTCTAAGTAACACTTTGTAAATAAACAAAAGTCACTGCTTCAAGATTATAAGGCTAAGGTGGGCTGGGGAGTAACTGGAGGATGTGTGACCTTGACCCACTTCATCAGTGCCTTGGCGATTTTACAGACCTGAATGGGAGCATTATATGGCCTTTAAATCATAAATAACCAGAAGAGATCCTGTCTGTTGGTCCTTTTAATTTCCAGCATGCTGGTAATCAGCTGATCACAATACAGCTCCACTGCTGGTCTCAAAGCACCCCCTGCACATAATCAGTGCTGTCCCCTCCTTGGTCATGGGCTGGCTGAGGGAAGTGGAGATGGTGTGGCCACTCAGCAGCAGAACTCGATGCAGAGCACACTTTCCTTTCATCTCAGCCCTGGGCTCAGTGCTCTGGGGTTTGGATACACGCACGTTTTACAAACGTTTTACAAACTCAGTGCTGTGGCTCTGGGGGGTGAGGAGGCTGTGCCAGCTGGTCCTGCCTGCTGCCCCAGCTGCTGCTGCTGGCCAGAGCAGGGCTGAGCCCCCTCTGGAAATGTGGGACACCACTAAAGCAGGTCCTGCTTCAACTCCTGCAGTTAGGGTCTTGCTTGCTCTGTGAGCACGAACATACAGTTTTGTGTAATCAGTAAAACAGCAGAAACAGTGTTCTGAGTAAAAGACTCCAGTTAGAGTTCAGACCCAGGCAAAATGACTCTTCATATGATAAAATCAGTCTTTGTCTTTTTTTCTTGGCATGAAAGTGCAGAATATTTCTTTTAGCAAAGGCATGCATTTCCCTGTTGTTCTGTTCCTTTTTACTGTTTTCATACGCTTTTTTGTTCTGACTTCAAAAATAGATTCTGGAAAGAGATGCATCTTAGAAAGAGGCTCTCCATGGCTGAAATGTGTCCAATACACATTTAAGTTGAAGAATATTAAGCCTTGTCCAAAAACAGAGAGTGTGAAAGGTAAGAATGCCTTCAGGCTTGATTTTTAAAGATACGCATTTTTCTTCCTGTTGCAGATCTCGCCTTGCAGATTTCTTCACAAACTGCCAGCCTGAGTCACGCTCTGTTAGCAGCTGTCTGAAGGAGAACTATGCTGACTGCCTGCTGGCTTACTCGGGGCTCATTGGTAAGAGGGCAGGCAAGGGTGGGGGCCTGCTCATGAGAAAAATCCCCAAACTGCATTTTGAAGGCCTGTGTGAAATAAAAACTGGAATATAATACTGTGTGCTACAATACTAGGCCAGTTTCTCCACCTACATATACTGGCCCTGTGTTGCCTTACAGAGATTCTTGGGGTGAGCTTGTACATAACAAAGTTAGGGATGGAAGATAAGGAGAGAAAGGTGTTTGAATTTGAAATAAACGCAAGCTTTAAAAGCAAAGCTTATTAAGAGGGTTGAATGTAGACAGGAACGAGGAGTAGAAGTTAACAAGTGGAAATGCAGCTTGGTTGATATTGCAGCTGTCATCACAGGTTTGGGCAAACACCTTCAGAGAAGGGTACCTGAATCTGAGTGTATGAAACAATCCAGCCTCTTATCAATTCCAGCTGCTATTCTTTCCATTATATCCTTCTATCTACTCTGTGTTTTCAGAAATGCCTGTCAGTGAGATGAGGTGAGACCAGATCTGAAATCCACTTCCCTTCCCAATGTAGTTATTTTTGTTTGTTGTCACCTTCCTGAGTGTCAACAGGCACAAGGATGCCTTCATGGAAGCCAGATTCCACATGCCACACTCAGTATTTGATTCCTGAAAAAGAGAGATCATGTCAAGAAGCTGAATGTGTTGGAGAAATATCATAGTTGGGTGATAAATAACAGGTGAATGTCAAAACTCTGAAACAAACAAATTTGAAAGGCCACCAGATAAGATGTTTTTAAGCTTACAGCCTGCACCTGCTGCAGTGCAGCAATATCCCTTCTGTTGGGCATGAAGGGGCCAGCTGAGACCCTGAAGCTGATCCTGCTGTTAAATAAATGTCTCTGGAGATAAGATCAAAATGCAAGTATTTCTAGAATAGGTTGGTTTTGCTGAAAAATGACTGAAAGCTATACTCAGTGGCTTGTTACCATTCTTATTACTCTAGCAGCTAACAAGTGAGGTAAATCCATGTGGCAATGGGTAAAATGAGATGTGATGGCTTCAAAGGGTATTCTTCTACCACTGAAGAGATTAAGACAGTATGCAAAGGGTATAACATCTGAACAGTTATGACAGACTGTCATTTGACTCTGAAACAGAGAATTGAGTAGCCTTGAAATCTGATCTTGTCAATGAGATTAAGAAGTCTGGCTGCTGGCAAGGAGTAACTGTTACTGGTAGATACTTCTGGGTAAGAGCTGCCAAGTTCTTGCTGGACCTAGAGAATTTTGCTGGCAGTTTTGTTGGTTTAATTTTTCAGTTTAACCCCAAAGATGAACTTATTCCTCTTGTGAGGTGTTCCTGTGTTACTGGGGATGACCATGCTGCAAAATGCTGTCACACGTCAGAAATGTGGAATGGGTGTCTAAGGAGTTCAAATAAAACTGAGATCCAGTTTCTTCCTTCCTGCTAGCCCCTAGAGATGTGCAAAAGAAGAACTGACTGGTGTTAGGAGAGTTTTTGCTTCTTAGTAGTAATTCTGTTAAATCAAGAAATTACCAAAACATCTCTTGTGCTAAAGCAGTTAATTCCTGCCTCTGATATCAATCTGATATGAAAGTAGAGTCAGGCAGAAATCAGTGGTAGAATCTTTCAAATGTCTGCTTAATAGATGTAAAATAAAAGAAGAAGAGTTAGACTGTGGGTAAGAAACTTCTACAGATCCATTCATTCATAAGAGCTTCAGGATCTCCATTTAATTAAGATAAAATATTGTTCATTAAAATAAAATATTATTTTGATTAGTCATTTCATTAAATTTTGCAAAAATTGCACCTCCACAGAGTTTGTTCAGGAAACTGAGGTTATGCTACAGAAGGTACAGTGGATGTTAGTCTGTCCCAAATACAGGGATGTAAATGAGAATTTAGTGAAATTAGTGGTATCCCACCTAAAATTAATGACTTTAAATGGAAATAGAGCCAATCACAGATTTTGTATGAGGTGCTTTATCAATAAAATGGAGAACAGTCTGTAGAGGCTGCTTTAATGTTTGCATCAGGGTATTATGCATATAATTTTAAAGATATGTATGCTTTACAGCATGCTCAATTAATTTCTTTAGGGTCCTTGTTGTAGTAGAGGGATAAGTTGGATTTTTTTCAATTAACAGAAAAATATAAAAAGCAATGAATGTAAAAGGAGACTGTGGCTAGCCTTGGTTCAGTCTGTGGATAGCTTTGGTTACAATCTGGCTAAGTCATCTGGACCAGCTCTCCCACATGAATTAAGTTCTGCTCTAAATGCTGACTTCAAGATAAGCTTTAGCATTCACTTTCTGACACATTTTCCCTTGTCTCAAGCAAAATCCATCCAAGTTCCTTGGTATTCCCAGGAATTCCATGAGAGTTTGTGTGAATAAGCTGGAGTTGCTTTGGGCCAAAGAAACTTCAGCCCCTTGCCCTTTTTCCTAGACTCACCATCCATCTCCTTATTAATTCACCCCAATTTGAGCAATCTCTTGGCTGTGTTCTGGCCAACTCGGCTTCTGCCTAAAATGTGGAAGTCAGACTGCTGACCATTGAGACCATCCCAGAGCTGTTTGATACCCAGAGCTCAGAAAACCAAGCATGTCCTGTTTGACTGCCAGCCACCGTGGTTTCTGTGATCCCTAAGTGTCCATCAGCAGAATTTCCAAGATGCCAGCTACTGGGAGGGATGGGGGGGGGGGGAGGGGAAAAAAAAAAATCCCCCCCAGGAAACCAAGCATATAATCTGCTTGGGTTCACATCTGCCCCCAGGTTTAAATGACAGACTGATTTTTTTACTGGCTGCTCTTTCAGCCACTCTGTTTTTGCTGGATGCACAGTTTGTGTGCTGTGCACACACTTTTCCTTGTCCTGTCTTTCCTGTGTTCATCAACCCTAATTGTACCTTGGTATCTGTTACACTTTTAACCCCTGTCTTAACCCATTTTAATTACCTTATTACCTCTTTGTGATAAGAAAGTCTTACCTCAGTGACCTTTTTAATTTCCTCAGTACCTTTCTGTTTTTTTAACCCTTCAGTGAGCATTTGCTAATCAGAATTTTTTTCAGCCTATTATTTTCTTTCCATTTGCAAAATCCTCTTGATTTTTGCTTTCTCACACTTCAGATCATGTTACAAGGCTGAAATAGTGTTCTGAACCATCACATGAATGAGGGAGAGACATTTTAATGAGTTTTATTTTAATTTAACATCATTCCTCTTCTTATTTATCTACTGTCCAGTTTCCATTAACAATGCAAATTGTATTTGCCTATTTTATAAATTCTCTATCTCCATTTAATGAATTTTGAACCATGATGTTTACTCATGTACTAATCTCATGTAGAATTTGAGCAATTATTAGTTCAACTATCTGCTAAAGGCTGCAGGAAGCCAAAGGTATGGGATTATAGTCAAATTTAAGAACATCCCAAAACAAGAGAAGAGATGCTTTTTGTGACTTTCACAGTGGGACCACATTCATTTTCACATCCATTACTGTCTTTCTCAGGCCAGCCCTAGTGCCTGTTGTTTTTTTTTGTCCACGTCACATATGAGGCAGTTTGCATGTTGATCTCTTCATTTCCCAGCACTGCCTGGTGACTGAAAGGCTATTAGACATCATTCTGTGATTTGTGTTAGTTCTAATGTTCCTTTTTTTAGCTTGGTGTTTGATAGCCCTTTCCAGGGCCATTGCAGACTCTTGGACCCTGGACCTATGGACCAAATTTTCTCTCCTAGTGTACACTTTGGGTCTCTAACATTTGTCCTTCATCTATTCCATCTTCTTAATGACTACTTTGATGTCAGTTTTGAGGAGATGTGATCACATTTCCTCACAATATATGACCTGTCCTAGAATTGCAAATTATCAAGTGAGGAACATGTTCCCTGAAGCAGCTGGCAGCTGGAATACCTTCCCCTTTTTATTTAATTTTTTCCCTTTTGGTCAGATAAATAAAATAAAGATTCAAACTTCTCAATCCTTAGGAAAGTTTGAAGTATCTGACCTGCTGAGATAATGCATTCAGTGAGACTACTGGCTTGAGCAAGTGCTCATCATAACAACAGTTTCCTGATCCAGATGAGTGATGAAAAGGTGCTGTACATCTTTTAGGACACAAAATGCCTGCTTTGATTTCATTTCATTCTTGGTTGCCTTGAGCCTGGCATATAAATGGGAGAATATTTACCCAAGAGTTTGTAACAGAGTTGGAATGACCCTGTGTTTGGAAAGCTGTTGACATTATTTAGGAAATGATCACTGTACTGAAGAAGTCGTGAGACAGCAGGATTAATAGTAATTTATTACCTGCAGAGGAGCTGCTGTACCTTTTCATGCATGCTGGATTTTGCTCTGTTCATCACCCTAACCCACTCTGCTGGCAGGTCCCTCAGGAGCACCCTGGGGTTAACACTGCTCCAAGGTGTAGTAGGGCTCCCCTCAGCATGACCAGCATTCTTCTCACTCATGCATTTCAGAAATGTTTTTCCAGTCTGGCTGCAGACTCAAGGAGGAAACACAGGTCTGGGTACCTGGTTTCAGCCATTTATTTGCAGCTGGAATTAAAATGAGAAAAAACACAAGCAAGGAAGAAAAATCAGATTTTTAAGTGCAGCTCTAAGGACACAGTCCATGTGTGTTTGATTTGGCAGCAAAGCCCTTGAAAGAGGTGCTCACCTTCTCCCAACCCATCCCTCCCTCTGCCATGGTGTTCTCCCTGTCAGTTCTGCTGATGCAGCTCTCTGTGGGAACCCTTTTGGAGGGAAGAAATGTGTCTTCAGTGTGTGAGTCTTGTTCCAGTCCCTAAAGTGATTGCATGCAGACCACCGAGGGTGTGAAATGTGGCACAGGGCTGGGTGTCAGAGGCTGCGAGGAGCCAGGAGCTGTTAAACGTGCAGGTCAGAGCCCTGCTGTGGGTCTGTGTTGTGAATCCAGCTCTGAATGCACGACTTCCCAAGGGTTGTTTGCCACCTGAGGGTGGAAGGAGTGTTTCAGTGCAGAGGTTGCTCACAGTGCTGTGCTTCACTCTGGTGACAGGCACCGTGATGACACCAAACTACATCGACTCCAGCAGCCTCAGCGTGGCCCCGTGGTGCGACTGCAGCAACAGTGGCAACGACATCGATGAATGCCAGAAATTTCTGAATTTCTTCCAGGACAACATATGCCTTAGTGAGTACAAAATTAGGTGTCTTTCAATGTGTTGTAGGGTGTTTTCTGGGATCCCTTTACTGCTTAAGTGTTTTACGACACATCGAGGCCATCGCTTTGCACTTTGTTGAGTGTGGTTCTGTTGTAGGTGTAAAAATTAAAAGAACGAGAAAATACTCCTGATACTGTGGTTTATGGCCAGGATTGCAAACATGAGAAGCTCTTGGAAAAACAAATCAAAACCCAAAGTTGTATGGTATTGAAATATGTTTACATCACGGGTCATATTTGGAGCCTAACAGTCAGGCAGCATCTTTGCCATGGAATTGTAACACCTGAGGGATTTCTGTATAATTTAAGAGCTTCATATAGAAAAAGACATGTAGTTTAGGATATGAAGGATTTGCCAGAGGTAAGTATAAATTGGATTGTGCTTGCAGTTTTCAGCCAACTTGATTTTTTTTTAGGATATTTGATCTCAGATGCCTGGATTTAACACAAGCCTGGATAGTAACTATTGTAAAGATTTTTGTTAAATTATTGATTTTTTTTTTTTTTTTGTCAGACTCGCTTCCAAATTAGGGACTATTATAAATTTCAGAATGGCTCAGTGGAGTCGATTTTGGCAGGTTCTCTTTTCAAATTTCCTGTCTGCCTGGAGCAGCATAATTGGATGATGTGGAGTGTGCATCAGAGTTTTAATTTCAGATAAATGAGGAGACCAAAAGAGCTTGGCTTCCCTAGTCTAGCAGAACAGAAGTTGAAAGGATACGTGATTGTCCTCTGAAATTGCATTAGCAGGGCAAGCCCAGGGAGGGGAAGGGATTACTTCACCTGCAGGACAATCTTGGCATAAGATCAAAAAGGCAGATATTGGCCATACATATTTAGGCTTGCAATGGGAAAATTTTTAACCATCAGGCTGAAGTTAAGAAATAAGCTTCCAGCAGGTGTTTTGAGGGTAAAAGTGGTTTTAAAAGTCATATTTCATCAGCTTATGCAAAGAAGAAGACACTGTTGCTTTCCTCAATGATCTCAGTGATCCAGACTGGTCCATCCAGCCCTACACACTTGAGCTGATGCTGGTGCAGGGTTCAGTGTTTCAGGAGAGGGTCTGAAAATCCCCACTGGTACCTTCTCAAGAGGCAGCACTGCAGTGAAGGCACAGGGAGTTCTGTGCACAAAACCCTGAGTTGCTCTGTGATGTGCTATTAATTAAGCTTTGGAAGAACCAATCAGTTACTCAAGATCGTTTGATGAAGAAAAAGAGAAAAGAGTTCCAACTTTACAAGGAGTAAAGTTTAACAATATGCCATCAGTCCTTCTTCAAGCCTAATGGCAGTTGCCATTTATATCTATTGCAATACCTCAGATTTTATTCATTTGGGAATGTATTAATTTCAAGAGTGTTACAGGTTCCTTTTAGAACATAAAGACAGAGCGATTCCTTGTCCTTTCTTGTGCCACCAGTACAAAAGCATTAATGGAGCCAAATCAAAGACATTGGAGGTTACTGTGAGACAAATTATGTCATCCTAGCTACAAGATAATGTCTTCTTCAGGAAGAAATTAAAGGGGTTTCTGGATTTTATACAAAATTTTGTCTTTCACATAGAATAGGAATTTTTAAAAAAATTTTATTTTCATTAGTGAGCCTTCCACTGCCTGGAGAAAATGTCATTAAAATCCTTCACACTTCTTTTGTACAACACAAAAACTTCTTTCTCCATGGTAGGAGGAAACTAGGAATTTCTTGCTAGTCTGTTTTTTAGCATATTTCCCCTTCAAAATGGAAAACAAACCTATTATTTGGGGCGTTTACAGCAAAGATCTGGTTGAAGTTGCTCATTGCAGGGGGGTTGGACCAGAAGACCTTGAAAAGTTCCTTCAACCCAGACAATTCTGTGATTCTGTCATAGAATCATAGAATATCTCAAGTTGGAAGAGACTCATAAGGATCATCAATTTTGATGGTATGAAATCATTGAAGAAGACTAATTGTGACTTTGTTATTTTGAAAACTGGAAGGATTGCAGGTGTTTCTGTGACCGTTCTTGCAACAGTGGAAACAAAGAGTTACTGTGATTTTAGAAAATACTGCTTTTGATATTGCCTTATTCAGGGAAACAAGGAAACTTATCATATCCCTCTTCCCACTTTGTCTCCATTAATGCAGGTCATTCTGGTGCTTTTTACAAGTTCTTCTCTTTTCATGTTGAAGTTCTGAGAACTAATATCAGAATAAAATAGATCTTTTTCAGAAGAAAATGACATGCAAATTATTTTATAAGGCAAGGAATGCCACTGAGAAGAAGTGTTAATAACTTCCACATATTAGTCCCCAGTGAAGTTGTTTGATTTCTTGTACAAAGAATTTGAAATAAGAAATCCCCAAATCCTTGTTGAATCCCCAAAGACCTGATTAAGAACTGTTTTTCTATTTGTTTATAAAAAACTCCAACCAATTTACTCTTGCTATAAACATACTCTTTAATCCTGTGAAACTGTGATAAGCTTTTTAACTTTTATATTCTAAAGTTTTAGTTTAACCATGTCTCCCTCACCCAATTATGCAGATTTTGATTGAAAATGGTAAGGAAAAGATTGCCTTAGTTAAACTATTTTGTAGTTATAGGCATATTAGTTTTACTACAACAAGCTGTAGAAATAAATATTTATCCTGTTTTCTGTTTTTAGTTTGCTCTGTAACTTCACCTGCCTGAATTAGGACATGACATTGAAACTGTATTTTAAATCTTGAAAGTAAATTTTTGAGTCTTTTGGATGGTAATAAATATGATTATGGTAAGTCCTAAGGCTTCTGTCAAGAATTACTGGAAACATTACAAAGAAGAGGCTGCACTAAATAATTATGTGACCCCAGATTTTCAGTTCCTGTTTCTGATAGGTTCAAAAATAAGACATATTATTCAGCATAAAATTGAGTTTCTATAAATACACATTTTAAAAGTAATAATAATAATAATAATGGTGATAAAAAACAACTCAGTTCTGCTTTTTGCCTTTTTTTTTTTTTTTTTAGAAATAGAAAATTGCCTGTAATTTATTTTACAGAAAATGCAATTCAGGCCTTTGGCAATGGCACTGATGTGAATGTCTGGCAGCCAATCTTACCAGTACAGACCACTACAGCCACAACTACGACAGCTTCCAGACTTAAAAACACAGGGTCAGAGACCACCAACAACGAAATACCCTCCCACAATGATTCACCAGCATGTGCAAACCTGCAGGTAAGAGTTCTGTACTTCTTGTAGTGCATAAAGGAAAGTTTTTCAGAGATGCCTTCTGAGTAGTCTCCCACTGCCTACATTGGAATATCTGTTTATTCCCATGGGGGAGTTACGAGCTGCCTGTGTTGTGAGCTATCAGACACTCTCATTTTAAACCAAAAACTTGCATGTCTCAGAGTGGACTTTATTGCCTCGCTGGCTCAGAAGCAGGGGATGGTATTTAATTTCTTATCACAGGTTTGAATATGAATGTGGCACTCTCCAAATCCTGCCAGCATATGTCAGATTAAATTAATCCCTTGAGTACTCGTAATTCAGAGGGAACCCTTAATGTGAGCTAGCATGTCCTGCTGCCTTCTTTCTTATGTTATTGGCATTAAACTCAAGAAGGTTTTTTGGCTGAGTAGGTCTGGATATTAGAGAACGTGTGGTGCTACAAGCTACATGTAGAGGAAGCTGGACAAAGATACAACCATTTTGAATCAGGCACTCTCCTGAACTGAGGCTGAGGTCATGATGTGATTTTGGCCAATGGCTGTAGTGATTTTCTTTGACACTTAAATTAGGCTATGGATAGTGGATCATTGATTCTGGATTTAGGGGCTCATCACTTGATGAAGACAGTTTTTGCAGCTCATTGAAAGATTGAAGGACTTGAGCAGGAGACAACAGCAAAATCAAGGCAGGAAAAAGGTAGCAGGAAATGTAAAATGAAAACATCCTTAGGTCAGATTAGAATCAGGCTATAAAAATTTCTGGTGGTTTAAATGCAAAATTAGGTCAGGCAGGGATATATCAGCTTGTCCTGTTTATTTTTGTCTTTACAGTGGGAAGATTGCTATGTGACACAAATATAAGTGTCCAAGCTTTAAGTTCTCAGCTGATATGAAGATAAATATTTCTGGATTTCACTGTTAAAGCATTGATTTTTCACTTCCCCCCCCAAAAAAAAATCATTTTGTTTTCTTAATATTAAATGGTTCCATGTGCACTGAACCAGAAATATTTTATTTCTAAGAAATATGTTCTGCTTCTTTCCTGCACCTCACTCTCTCCTTCATCCTTTTCCAGTTCCTGGCTTTATTTTGCATTGGAAAATTGTATCTGCATCAACATAAGGAACATTACAGAGTCTCAAAATGTAGGAGGTTAATGGTGCTGAGTTTAGGTCCTTCTGTTTTAAATCTGTTTGTTACATCTTTGCATTATTTAAGCTTTTTAAGTTATTGATTAGAGAGATAGTTGAAGGCACATATTGCTATTTGCCACAGTCATTTAACCAGATAAAATATGCTGAAACAAACGCAGCCTTTTAAACCCAAAACTTGGAATATCTTGCATTTGGAACAAGACCTTGATGGGATATTACTGAGTCACTTCATGTTATATTAAAAAGTTGTGTTATGGGAGAGATCACATTTTCCTTCAGTGTTTGTACAGCCCCCTGTAGAGTAAGGTCTCCAGATGCTACCAAAGTACACATAATAAATAAAGAACTGAAGAAATGGCAAGGGATCACAAATCCCATTGGATTCACTTCAATTTGCAAATGTTCCTTAAGCCTGAATAGATGTTCCTGTGTTTTGAAAATGACTTAAATTCTTCCCTGTCCTTCCTCCTGTTGCTCTGGCATTTTGAAGTCACATCCCACATGAGTTTATCAGCTCTGGTTTAAAGCTGTGCTGTGACTTCAAGTGTGACCCCCCGATGCACTTGGCACAAGAAGTAAAGGTCTGTAGGGAAAATAGGTTCCTTTAAGTAAATGAGCTCTGCTGTTTGGTAGAAACTGTAGATAAAGTCTGTACTAAAGGGTCACTGAAGTTGTGTGAACCAAGCAGTTTTATTCCTGTGAAGCACAATATTCAATGCCTACCACTTCCTTCTGTCAGAACTGAAACACAGAGAACAAAGCTCTAATATTTTAATGCATTTTTCAAAAGTATGAACAGAGCCAAAACAAGCCTACAATTTTTTTAAAAAGAAACCTATGTTTTTGGACAGTATGGTGCCACTTTGCATGTGAGACTTAAACCCTAATGCAAATTTTATAAAAGAACTGGTATTCATATTGCACTTGGAGAAGGGTATTCATTCCAAGTCTCTCCTCTGATGAAAATATGCCTTTGTAGTATTTTCAAAACATGAACTGGTGCAGCCAAAAGCTTTTTTATATGCTTAGAAGCTGAGCTGAAAGGTTTCTAAAAGGCAATATAGTCTGAATGCTTTGAAAAGTCAAATTACAAGCATCAGTCTCAGCATAAAAAGACAATGGCAGAGAGGGGCTAAGGAAGTGGTCATTGAGATGCACCAGGGCTGCATATTCTGAAAGAGCAGGAAGTGATTGATTAGTATTAATTGCCATTGAAATAAATACAGCAAGGGAAGAAAGAGCAGGAAGTGATTGATTAGTATTAATTGCCATTGAAATAAATACAGCAAGGGAAGAAAGAGCAGGAAGTGATTGATTAGTATAATATGCCACAGAAATGTGCAAATAGCAACCTCCCAGGGCTGCAGCATTCAGGGCACTAACCCAATCAGCCAGGAGCACCCCTGGCTGAGCAATTCTTGATACATTTCTTTCTGACTTGCTCAGAATGGGGATATGAAGAGCAGGAGTGCACTGATGGTTTTGTTGCTGTGCCCTGTTCTCCTGCAGGCAAACCTGGGAATAGGAAAGGTGGTGAATGCTTAAAGAAAATAGGAGGACTTTAAAGAAAATAAGAGAACTTTGCTATATACACAGATTGTATTATTTCAAAAACCTGTTGAAGATTTGGACTTTAAAATAATGTTTCTTTTAGTGATGCCTAATCATTGATGCTTTTAGTGAACTTAATAATTGCTATGAGATTTTGCAATTCATCCTATTATGGGGTATTTTCCTATTTCAGATTGATACAGCTGAATGTTTATTTCTGATATCTGCTTATTTTATATTTACATATACACAGATTGTAGTAAGAAAAAAGTAAAAAAGATGCTCTTTTTTTCTGTCCCTCAATTAAATCAGCATTCTGTCTTTGCCAGCAAGATGCTTAATTTTGTCAAGAATCCTCTAAACTCTTTTTATGAACCTGACTTCTAACAGAATTTGCTAAACACAGTAAATAGTAGTTAGGTTTATATGAAATGCTAAATTTAAGTATATTTGAAGTGCTTGACATCTTGCAAAGGATCCTCAGCACCACATAAAACTAACATAAAATATTGTGAACAAAAAGGAAGATGAGTCCCAACAGCATGTTCCTTATACAGGCAGATTTTATTAAGTAAAATCTGCCAACCCTATCTTTTTTTCTGGTAGCTTCACTCTGATGTTTTGCTGTTTAACTGACATGTATGTTAATCCTTCATTTTCAGTCATAACTTGCATTCAGTGTGCCAGTCAAAAAATGGTTCTGGTCTTCCAGTCTCATGTTCTACCCCCACTGCCTGAACCATCATGCTGGATTATTTGAAAGGGACAAAAGAATGAGTTTGGATGTGTACTCACACCATGTATTCTTCAAAAAAAGGCTGCCTTTGCGTTTAGGATGCATGAAGGATGATAATGAAATGAACTCAAGTGATAGATTAGACTGGTTTTTCCTGGGTCATTGCAGAGATAAATAAAAAACTAAGACTTTCACACTGGGTTTTCTGTAATGTTTTGAAGGATGTTTTGCAAAAGACAAAAATTGTAGAAGTCAAGATGGTTAAGGACATTAAAGTAAATACATGCATCAAAGTCCTGCTAGCTAGCTCTATACTTTGTTTTCCCGTGTTTATTATGTCTTGCTCTTGCTTTGGGTGTTCAGCATTCAAAGAGAAATTGGGATTTTTGAGCTTTTGAAGAATGTAGCAGTGGACAGATATAGTTGAGATACATTGCCCTTTGGACTGAAGACAAGTCCAGTAGGTAAATGCTGTTGTCCTCTGAGCAGCAAAATTTAAAAACTGTGAGATAGAAATTGAAAATATCAAACATTCTGTGGGGAACACAGGAAAAGAGAAATCTGGATACTTAAATGTCAATTCTTTCTATTTGCATGTAAGATTAGTCAGTGTTTATAGCAGATGTGGGTCATACTGCAAGCTGCTCTTCCACAAACTCACGTAATTATTGTGATTTAAAGAAAATATTTATAATGGTGACTTCTAGGACAAAAACCTTAGAGAGGGCTCACAGTACTCTGAGGAGAGCAGGACTTAGATGGGACTCAGACTGAAAATGACTCTGCTTTTGCCACGTAGATTTGTCTGTGCAGACCTTCAGCACTGTGCAGGGAGCTGCTAAGCTGGTGGCTTAAGTACCCTCTATAATTGCTTAATGTTGCTTCCCAGGTGCTAAATATCATTATTCAAAAGCATTATGTAGATGTTTGGAGAGGCTTAAGAGCTCCAGTGTAGCATTCTGAGGATCAGGACCCAGCAGGTGTGGATCTCCATGGGCTGGTAATTGGGTGGTGGGTGAACACAGGCAGGGAGCACGGGCAGTGTGTAGGTGAGGGAATGGCACAACTGCTGAGGTGGAGCACTGGAATAGAGACAAAGCTTGTTTTATCCCCTGAGCACCAATATGAACTCACCCATACACCTTGCACCCTCTTTCCCCCATCCCTTCACACAGCTTGTGAACGTTTTTCTTTTTGTGATAAGCACTGATTTTTCAGATGCCCTGCTCCATCCCTTGGAAAATTCCTGCCTGGGACTTCCTCTGTGCATTGCAACTACCCAGAAAGATACAGTCTGGGGCAGAAGATGGACAGCAATATAAAACTAAATGCTGTGCCAGAACCAAAAGAAAAGAGGGAAAAAAAAAAAAAGACTTAATGTTTTCTATGAAAAGATTTAAATCTACCTCCTGTATTTCCAGGATTAGCTGACATAATGGGGTCGGCCTGCTGGTACAAGTGATTTAGAAAACACCTATTGGCAGCTTTTCTGCTAAAAAAGCAATGTTTTTAATTTGCCTTAGTGGCAATTCCCTTGTACCTAAAGAATTCTTGAGTGCTTTGTGTACAGATTAAGTTCTGATGGGCAGGGATAACTTAAAGTTTCATCCTTAATCTTATGCTTCTAATTTGGGGAGCACTAAATGAAATTCTGTTTTGCCACAACAGATGCTGCTTTGTCCATTGATTTCATTGACACTGGTTTCAGCGAGGTTAATCCTTGTTTTCCTGAGCACCATGCTGCACTGGCTCCTCAGAAAGTGTGGATGTACAATTCCCTGAGCCTGCAGTCATTTACTGCATGGCTTTTACAACATCCAGAGGAGCTGAGGGTTTTCAGTCCGTGGAAATCCTGGTGCTCCTAGGCAGGAAAGCAGCCCCAGCCCTCCTGCCTTGCTGTGCTAACAGTGGATCCCAGTGCCACGGGCAGGTTTGCAGGGAATGGGAATGTACACGAGTACAGCCATGTAGGTGCTCCCACTTGGAGCAAGACTGAGCTTCTCATCTTTGCCAAAGAATTTCAGGGCCACACAAGAGAGGTTGTTTTCAAGTTTGTTGACATCCTGCTGAACTTAAAGATGTGACTCATAGAGCTGATGAATTTCTAAGTACAGGGAGTCCTTTGCCTCTCTTTTGAACAGAGTGAGGACGTAGCCAAGGATCAAACCCGATGCCTCAGATGCATCATATCACTGTCAGTGTTGCTATGAGACATCAGCCAGCAGTAGTCAGGAAAAAATTGTTCTCATTTACCAGGCTTGGTTGAACTTCTGAGTTGATCATGAGGCTCCTTTACAAGATCAGTCATGATTTGTGGAGTGAAATACAGGCTCAAACTTTACAACAGGAAAGTCATCACATCTCTGTTGTTATCACCAGTGCTTAACACTCAGTCTCTTTGGCATGGAGATCTCTCTGTAACACTGGACCTTACATTTAATGATCAATACTTTGATGTTTGAAGTTGGGTGTAATAAACTCCTGTTTCTGAAAGACAGTGACATGGTTTATGTTGCGTGTAAGAATTACAGTTTAAATTGTGGTTTTTTTGATTAGCATGCTTTTCATGAGACCACAATATTGTGCATGTATTCTGCTGAAGAGCATAATACTTCAGAATTATTTCATCAATGATAAAATATTTTATGGTTCATTTAAAAAAAAAAAGTTTTAATAGTCTGAGCATCTTTAGTGTATTATAATAATACAGCACTTTATAGCAGACTGTAAAAATACAGACTACAGTTTTAGGAATTGTGCAATTTTGTTTTATAGTTTAATAATTGTTCAATTGAAAATGAGTATGAGGTTACTAAAAACCAATTTAATGACTTACAAAAATACAGCTTGATGAAAATGCACTACACACTTTTACAGAAAATTGAAATTTCTATGGACAGATTATAGTTTTTATCCTCAGAAAGAATTTTGCAAATTATTGCTACTAAAAGCAGATTTGCATTTGCAGTGTTCCCCTAAGCCACAGTTGTTTCCATGTTTCAAAAGAGTATCCTCTTATAGGAATACCACAGAAATACAAAGTGCTAGAATAAACCAGAATCAGAAAATTGGATCACATCAGATAAGCCAAATCAAACTATTCATAGCCCTTGTTATTACTTTATGTGGTTCTCCATCATATTGAAGGTATTCCTAATGTAAGCCAGCTCTAGTTCTCAATCAAGTACATAGTCCATCATGTATTTCCTTTTTAAAACAGATAGCTCACTATAGTCTGCAAAAAACAGCCATAAAAAGGAGTACAGTATTATAAATTAATTTTAAGGCATAACTACTACCAATAAAAATCCTAGGTCATTGCATTGTGATGGTGCATGTTCAATCATATTGTCTTTGCAAGTAGAGTTCAGAATATATTATGTCTTTATGGGACCTGACAAAGTGCTTTGTTTAAGACATATTGTTTGCTATTAGCAAATGTTAGGTTTTAGTCATGGCCCTGCTCCCATCTGTACTTGCTGGAGTGAAAGAAGCTCTGGTTAGGCCAGCAGGCTGACCCTGTGACCAAGCAAGAGTGGGCAAAAGTGATTGTGCCACCAGGTTTCTACTGAAACAGAAATCAGGAACAGAAGCCTTGAAATCTTGAATACTTTTTTTTTTTTTTAAACAGGAATAACTTTCAAGGAGTTCTTATTATACACCAAAATCCCATCACACTAGTTATTCCAGAAACTCACAATAAAAAAATACTTTTGGCCTTAAAAACCCAATCAATTGCTGTTAACTTCAGTGCAGCTATCACCTTATAGCTTCTATTTGTTCTGAAAACCACACAGTGTGTTTGAGTGCTTCAGAAACAATAAATACTTTACTATCACAAACTATGTTAATGCACTAGGTTATCCTCAAAGAGTATATATCCACAGAGATTCAAGAGGAAAACCAAAGTGAAAGACTGGTGCTATATCAAATAGTGAATACAGTTGTCAATAGAGTGATATTTCTTGCTAAGGTATGAAAATAGCTCAGCAGTTGCCAGAATAGATCAAAATTTAACACATAAAATCTTTATCAATTCTGCCATTTCTGCAAAGAGTTGTTCTTTCCTAGGTAAGCAGAAGGATTTCACAAGACTCCTATAATTGAAATGTACATTTAAACACTTTTGCTGAAGTGGTATTGACAATTTTGTTTTGTAGTATGATGGCTTAGGACAAATGACAGTGTAGAGGCTGCATAATTCTAGATAGTGGAGCATTTTAGTCACAGATGCATAGAGTTTTATGAATTACCTGCCTTCTCTGTCTTGGAGGGGGATGGTGCAGAAGGGATGAGAGTTTCTGGGAGCAGGGCAGCAGTTTGTTGTACAACCTCCTCGTTCCCTGGAGGGGAAGGCTCACTAACAGAGAGGGACCCTGATGAGTTGTGCACAGGTCTGTGCAGGGTCCAGGGGTTTGCCTTGTCTCTGGTTATATTCCCTGAAATCCCCAGAGGTGGGAGAAGTGTTCCTAGATCCTGGGGTAGGGGTGTGGGGCTGCCTCCCTTAGAGTTTTTTCCCAAAAGTGTTGTTCTGTGAGATTTCTGTGACTCCTTGGGAATATGAGTGGGTAGAGAAGGGCTCACAGATGGGAGCTACATTCACATTGTGCTCATTCTGATTTCTCATTTACTTGGTGGCTCTTGAAGTCTTGCAGACCCTGCTGGACACTACCTTAATGATCAGCACGTTGTTTCCACAGATGAGCTATTTATTTCCTAGAGCACAGAAAACCTGTGCTCTTTTTTGTACAAGTGGTTGATCATATTTTGTCTAATCCTACAGAAAAGTGTCGATTCCAGTTCATGGTCTTATGCTCACGGGCATATCTACACCTGAAACCACTGAAACCTCACTTCCAGTCAGCCATTAGTCTTCCTTGGATCCTTTTCCTGTCTGTTTTTGGTTGGTTGGTTGGTTGGCTGGTTGGTTGGTTGGTTGGTTGGTTGGTTGGTTGGTTGGTTTGAAAATCTCATGATTTAATGGCTAAATACAGATTCAGGGAAAAAAACCACCAAAATCTGCACCAGACTGAGCTGGAAGGAGTTGAGCCTGGGTGGTCCCTGGAAGGCACAGTGGAGATGGGCAGAGGGGGGCTGTGGCCATACTGGGGTGCAGTTGAGATTGGAATAAGCCTGCATTTTGATTTGGGTAAAATGTCTGAGTCAACCCTGCTTCCTTATCCTTGATTAAGGAGGATACATTGCCTTCCTCTGCCAACAACAAACCCAAGTACCTGAAGGATGTTTATGCATATAAAGTCATTTGATTTTAAAGAGGCAATCACACGACCTAATCAAATTCTGCTTTTGTTTATACACTTGTAAAAAGGGAATAACTCCACAGTTGTGTATATTGCAATTATCCTTAAGTGTACATTGTAATTATCCATTACCCCTTACATATATGCACACCATTCCTTCATATTTCTGTGTAACCCGGAGATCTAACAGTCTTAAAAAACAAACTTCCAGACTCTCAGTTGTCATGTGGCAGATATGATCAAAATCATTTCAGGAATAATAAAGGAGAATTTTTAGGAATAGTTTATTCTGTGTTACCACCATCAAATGAAATATAGAAAAGCCCAGTGGAAATTAGAATGCAATAATAAGTAATCATTCTAGCCCATACATTGCTGATGAGGCAGCATAGCTGCACAAATGTTGAAGGGCTAAAATTTGAAACCTTTTTTCATAGCATTCATTAATTTTTAAGTAATCAAACCAAGTTTATAGGACAGAAAATGAAACACAATCTTTAACCAAATCAGCTAATCTATACTTTTAATTAAAAAAAAATTAATTATAACAAAACAGCTGAAGAGAAAATTTTATTCTGCTTTTAATTTTTGTTCCTGCTTTTAAATACTGGGAATAAATCACACCCTCTATTCCTACTTTTTATCCCCATGACTCCTAATCAGATATCTTACCTGAATAATAGATCTTTATGTTGCCTCGAACCATCTACTCTACAGCATTTTTCAATTTGCTGTTGAGTTCCAGAACATGAGACACTGTCACCCATTTCAGTTCCTTGCCATCGAAATCAATAAGAGTTCAGAATGTTTATTTTAGTCAGTACTTTGGAGGAGAGCCTGACTATTTCACACCAAATCCTGTTCCCAATCAGTGAACTTGGCCTGATAATCTCACCTCAGGTTAAGCCCTCCTGCATGTTTAGCTCTTTTTATGAGTCACGGGTAAACAGACTGATGTGCATAACATAGAATATTTTTCTCAAGTTCACTCAGCATGTTTCCTAAAGAATTATAGGATTATCCTCCCTCATGTCTTTCTTAAAACAGAATTAGGTATTCAGGCAGTAATTTATTAAATGCTGCATTACATGGTGCTATAGTTTTCCAAATTGACATTTTCGGAAGCCTCAAGAACCTCTGATTCAGGGCAAGTTACACATTACCACGTGACCCAAAGCATTTGGATGTTCTGAATCCATCCTCAGATTTGAAATGTGTGCATTTGAATTTTTTATGTGTGTGGCAGGTAAGACATGTACCAGGCAGGCTCTGAAGAGCTACCTGCAGCCCTAAGTACCTAATTTGTGCAGAGAGTTGGATAAATGGGTGTATAAATCAGGTGTGCACAGATGCAAGCAAAGCAGTCACAAGAAGCTGTGAAAACCCATTCCTAAATTTGTGCCTGCACAAACGTAAAAAAGATGGTTTGATCAGAATTGTTCTGATGGAGAGTGTTCAGTATGGTTTTTACAAAGGCTTATCTTCTATAGGAAAAGTAGGACATTAACAGTTGCATGTACCTTGACTGGTCTGTGGTGATTTCTGTGTTGGAGTGCAGTTCTGCACACCTCAGTCACACACACACTGCACTTGTCTGCTTCTCAGGGTGATTTTAGGGGTCTGCTCCTGCAGGGACATAGCTGCTTGTATCCAGTTTCAGAATCCAAATGCAAATTCAGTAGAAAATAACTATCCCTTTTTTTTTCATAGTGGTTTTGAACTTTGAGAAATTCTTGCAGCTGTTTACAGAATCCTGCTCTCATCAAGAGTTCGCCCAGCCCCTGTTCATTTTGATTAAGATTTCCTGATTATTCCTAAGGACTCAGTCATGGGTATATGCAGAGAAGAAATTCAGATTTTTATAGGCACAACTAAACAGGTTTAGATGAAAAACACACTGTCTCTAACCCAGAGAACAGCTTAATGAGAATACTTAGGAATAATTAATTAGGCAGAGGCTTTTCACCTTCAGGCTGGTGGCTCATGTTATATTTAGTATCAGTGCAGCTCTTTGGTGAGTGCCCTCAGTGAGAGAGGGGGCTCTGCTCTCTGGGAGCTGAACTGGGTCTATGTCACAGGGACAGTCCCTAAAATGCCAGTTGTGCTGGCTTGTATCCCTGTAACAGGGGACTGGACTCTGGTGTTCCATGGACATTTAAAGAGAGCACTGGCAAAGCTTCAGCTCCAATAATCTCCGTGCCAGCGAGACACATCTGCTCATATGTGCTCTGCAAGTCCTCGTTCATCATCTGCTGCCCTTTGTTCTGTGCAGAGCCTGCTGGAGTGCAGTTCCACTCATCTGTGCACAGATCTCAGCAATGGGATCTCGTGCAATCACTGAGAGGGAGCAGCACAGTGATATCCCAAATCCCTTCTAAGGATGCTGCTCTCAGACACCAGAGAGGCTTAGCCTGTGTTGGCCACTGAACAAGGCATCTCTTAAGCCCATTTAATTCACTTCTGACTGGGACAGCTCAGTAGTGCAGGATCAGCACTGTCCATACACAATAGAGTATGTTAATATACAGGAAGTACTGTCTGCATCACACCCATCCCTCGTTTCTAGCAACACTCTCATCCTTGTGACTTTCCACCCTCTGATCTGTAGGCAGGAGTAACACAAGATGCCAGATTGCTGCTACAATTGGCACACACAGAGTTGTTTGGGGTTTTTTTTTAGTGCTTCCTCTCAAGATACTTGATGTCAATGTATTGATGCTGAAACTTGCTAGGAAGACAAAGCTGATGCTGGTGAGGGATTAGATGTGTCTGAGTAGGGAGATCACAGAAGAACACCCCTCATTTGGGCTGTTTTCTAGTTATATAAGCTCAGTCCAGAACTATTAATAAAACCATTATGTACTCAAAGAAATATTTGCTGCCAACCATCATCAATCAAGATTCTCTTCAGATAGCACTCCTAAGGTGTTTTTCTGGGTGAAACTTTATAATCTCTCTCTTGAGTTCCACCAAAGGATATTAAAATTTGGTATCACATGGCACCTTCAAGATTTTTCTTGTAGGGTTTTGCAGTGGATTTAGAAAAAAATCTGAGGCTAGAGTAGGACTGTCTGTTTTTAACCCAGCAGCTCACCTCACAGAAAGGGAAGTGAAAGGGCATAAGAAAACATCCTGTGTGCTTTGCAACATTACAAACCTATACCCCATTAATTCCTCAGTGTCTGATGAAGTGCACTGCCTGAGGTGCAAATTAGTGCCACTTTTGTGCATTGAACCTGTCCTCTCAAGAGAAGAAATGCTTCAGAACCACCTCCTCATTTCAAAACTACTGCAGAATAGTTGTCAGTATTGACCTGAGCTAGATTAAACAAGCTACCTTGGAATTCAAGTCTCTATGTCCCATTAATAATCCCCTGAACTATCCAATCTACCCCAATATAATTCTTCAAAAAGTAGGTAAACTAGTCACAACTAAGCTTCTAAAGCCACTTCCAGTTTAGTATGGAAACATTTCAGACTATACCCAAAGTGATGTTGATCTGCGTTACTGACATTATTAGCATTCATCTGTTTTTATTTTCCAGTTTATTAAATGTAAACATGAATTAGAGCCTTCTGTCCTGTGAAGAATTTATGGGATGAAACACAGAAGGGTTATATATATATATTATAATTGTGAATACAATTTTTTGCAGAGTGGTAATTATTTGCATAATCTGGTCATTATAGGCACAGTTTTGTTCTAGTAGGGTTATAATTGTTAAACATCTAACATTCACAGTACTTTTTTGTGTCCAAGAAATTGTTTCAGTGATGGTAAAAAATCCTCCATACTTACTTCTCAAATTTCAGGCCATATATGCAGATGATATTAGGAAGTGGCTTTTGATTTCCAGTTGGTACTGCTTGGCAAGTGGAGAAATTCCTGTTGGTGTGGTGGGATCAGGGCAGTAAAAATAAGGCACTTTTCAAATACTGTCATGATTTTGCAGAGATCTCTTACGTGAGTTTTTGTGCTTTTTTGAATAGCTTCATTAATTACAGTGTGGCTGTTTGTGAGAGCATCCTTCATGTGTAAATCAGGGATATGAGGAAGGCCACTCTAATACCATCCATTAAAGTATGGTCCACTGTAGCATAGCCCATTAAAGAGAATTACTGTCAGGGTTTCACTGATAGTATTTCTGAGAAGGGGTGATTTTTCATTCCTTCACTCACTTCAGCAGGGGGAGGATGAATGTTGGATGCTACCTCAAAGTCTCTCACAAGTATTGAGTTTTAAGATCCATTTTGCAGGGGCCTTTTAATAACATTTAGGAAGCTGACAGGACAAACCAAAGTCTAGCTTAGCTAATGGAGATCTGTGGATGAGACCAATTGGATTTTTTTTTTTTCAGTCATGGCTTAAATCTGTTGAAAAATATGCTTGTCTTAGGAAATAAAATGCCAGTAATCCAAATTGTATGATACTATTTCACTTTTTTTTTTTTTTTAATTATTAAACAGGAATACTAGTAGTGAATTTGAACACCTTTCTACAGACTTCTAAAGGCTTTTATTCTAATGAAAATAAAAATAGGTTGTCATAGACATTGTTAGCAGCTATCCTTAAAGTTGAAGTTGTCTTACATTTCACATTAAAAATGATCCAAAACATTAATTATTTGGGTGAAAATTTTCATGTTATGTGTGTGGTTCTAGCTGAATTCTTGAGGAATAGCTGCCTATCAAAGCCACAATACACCATAACCTGGAGGGGTTTTTTAATATTCACCTTGCTAGATTTGATTCTACTGTTTTAAAAAAAAAGTTGTCTATATTTTTTATTCTAAATGGTATTGTTAGTGCTAGAAAGGAACTGAGAAAAGTACTGCAGCAAGTTCACTACAATTGCAGCCCTGCCAGTTCTGAGGATACATCTGTGCACCTGCAGAATTCAGCTACAGGATTAGAGAAGGGAGTGAACGCTTTAATTTTTTATTTCAGTGGCACTTCTGGAGGGCAGATTGTGCCAAAAATGCAAAATTCACTAATTAATCCAAATCACAGCTGTTCAAGAGTGGATTATTTTAAAAGAAGAGAACTACCCTGTGAATCATGGTGGGATTTAGTGAGACTTGGGTACACCAGCACACAACTTTGGAAATTAATACATTGAGCTTGAAATGTGCAAACTGAACAGAGGCAGGGAGGGCATGGCTGCAGGGTGGATGCTCAGCTAACTGATTTCTGTTACCTTTCTGTGCAAGGTTACTTCAGTGGAGACTTTGCTTTTGCCTCTCTGTAATTGCAGGAAGAGTCACTTTTCACCTAAAGTGTTTTTACCCTTTTAAGGCTTTCTGTGTTTTTTTTCCTCTGTGTTCCATGCCAGTACTCCCAGTGCACACGTGCATACACGTATTGTTAATAGAAAAGCCTGAACATTTTTAGGCACTTAACAAAGAGCAGATGCTCCTGGTCGTTCCCTTGCCTTCCCTTTTAAAATGTATGAGTGAGTTCAGTGCTCACAAAAGCAGCAGTAATGCCAGTTGCTCAAGGTTGGCATGGCAGGAGGGGAAGTTTTCTGTTGTGCTGAGCGCTCAGGGCCCTGTGCAGGCTGGTGTTCAAGCAAGCTTGCCTGATCTTCCCTCCCAGCTGCAGAACCACAGAGCAGCAGCCCTGGTCCTGCTGCTGGAGCACAGAGGCAGTGCCTGACCTTGTTTGCTCCATCCCTTCCACTCCCACAGCCCCAAACTGGGGCTCTCCTGAGGCCCAGCGATGTGCTGAGCATCCCTGCTGAGCTGCCCTCCTGCAGCTCTGCTTTGGGCTGTGGAGGCTCTCCTGGCTGCACCCTGTCCTGGTGTGTGACTGCAGTGAAGGAAACTCTCCAGAGAGGAGCAGGCACGGGGAATTCTGCCTGCCCTGGAGCAGCTGGGCAGCAGCCCCTGCCCAGGCACACCTGAAGGTGTTGCTGCCCTGGAGAAGCCCTGCAGCCACAGGGGTGTGGTGCCTCTTTTCAAGGCTCATGAGCACAGGGCAGGCCTGTGCTGCTCTGGCTGAGCTGCTGTGGTCCTGCAGTAGCTGTGGCTGACAGCTGCTCAGGGCTGTTCCCACCACACTCCAGTGCACCACGGGCCAGCCTAGTGCAGGAGGCAGCAGCTTCACCTGCTGCCAAGCTGAACAGCTTTGCTCGTGTATTCAGAAGCCACACACTCCAGCCTGGAGAGGTGTTGTGGGATCTCTAGTGCTTCAATTACTCACCTTTCCTCAAAATTAGAAGCTATGTCTTTTAACAGCCAATGGCTTTGTGTTCCTGCTGGTTTTCTTCAGGTGCTGTTCAGTGTGCAGCAATCAGATGCTACCTGTGCCTGCTGTCCATGGCACTGGGCTGATCTCTGTGGTGAATCATTTGGGAGAAATGCATTTTGATCATAAAATCCAAAACAACTCAACTTTGGGTTACATAGATGTTTAGTTTTATAACTAGGAAAAACCCAACAACCTAGGCAGCCCAAGATGTTGAGATATTAACCTCATAAAACTTACTCAGTCTCTGCTTTTTAGTATTCTGTTTCTTCCTCTGCCCTTCTTGATGCAAAAATATTTGCTTGCAGCAAATCCATAAAAAGTCCGTATTAGGAGAATTGCATAATATCCCCTAAAAATAGGAAGGAAGAATCTGGGACTATAGAAATTCATTTTACTCAGCTAAATGATTGACTGAACACGAAAACAAAATTGTTAGCAAGTTGCAGTACTGCCATGAAAGGTAAGTCAGCTCAGTTGTCTTGGCTGGGTGTCATATTTTGTGCTGTGCTCACTGGGAAACTAATTGCTTGAAATAAATATTTGAAGATCTCCGTGTCTGGTCCTTGTAAGCTGTTTGATCAGTTTGGTGGTTTTGATAGGATCTGTTTTTTATAAAACCTTTAAGATTGCTGTTAGGCAATTTTTGTGCCATGTTATCCCAGCCATATAAGTTCAGTGAGAGATGCAGCCTAATGAGGTCTCATGTTTATTAACATAAGGATCTGGGAATGGTCCAGCAGTAATTAATATCATATAGGTCATCTTTCCTTCCTTCCACACTCTCTTCAACTCCTTTTGGGATGATTATTTCCAGTTCTTATCCCTTCAATCAAATTTTCTAACAATTTGCAAATTGAAGAGGTTGAAGGGAGTTTTTCTTCTGTCCATATCAAACTTTTATCAACTCTTCAGCCCATTTCTTAGATTTCAGAAGCGTCTGCTGCTATGTGTGTTTACATCTGAATCTCTCAGGAGCCCCAAGTGTCTGCAGTGTCTGTTAGACCAGAGCTGATTTGATTCATTGTTCCTCTGCAGTCTGGGAAGGAGATGCTGTTCCCAACCCACCTGGCCCCTTCCAGGAGGATTGGGCACTGCTCCCTCCTTGGTGCCTGCAGAGCTGCACACCTGGCTTTAGCACAAGGACCTACATTTGTTCCAGCCCCTCTTTCCAGAAGATTCCTCTAGACTGCTCTGAGGTGAAGACTTCAACCACTTTCCTCCTGGGGGAAGCCAAAAAATAATCTCAGGAGGCCCACCATCCCTTTTTCCTGGCCAGAAAACAAACTTCCCTGCTTTAAGGTCGTTTCTTGTTTCTTGTTTCTTAATGTTTAAGTCCTCAAATCCAGCAAGAATTTATTAATGTTGAGGGATTGGGGAATGCTGTAAAAAAACCCTCAGTGTGTGTTTTCCCAGTGCATATTTGGGCACCAGGGGATGCTTGGTTTACTTTATTTAATGTGTCTCAGCTGAAAAACTTGTGATTTGCTTCTTTCTCTGCTGGGTGTTATCTGTGTAGCTCTGCAGCACAGTGCCAGTAATGTCTTCACAACACTTGTTTCTAGAAGATATTTTCTTCTCTCCACAATGTGTCATGACAGAACTGTAGTGGTTTTATGCAGAATGACGACTGATAATTTCATGCCCCAAGCTTGTGTCTTGAGGCTTGATTCAGCAGAGAGGAGGGGAAAAAAAAAAACAAAAACAGAAAAAAGATCTGGCTGCCTGGATGGTATGGAGTGCAGAGCTGATTGTTTTTATAGCTTAAATACTCTGCACTCTGGCTGGATGGTATGGGTTTCAGAATTTTATTGTGCTGAATTGGATCCTTATTTCAGTGGCCTGTGTCTCTGACCCACACTTTTCTTATATTCCCTGTTGAAAGTAATTATACCCTAGTGTGGCATAGTACTCCTGTGCTAATAAGAAAATACTATTGTCAGTTGTGATAGATGAACCATCCACTTAGTGAGCACAGAAGAGTTAAACTGATTGCATTTTTACAGTCTGTGTATTTCTCTGCTTATTGTTTGTGTCCTGCTGTTGGGGAAAGCAGGTTAGCTGCATAGTAAATCTCTCTAATCAACACAGGAGAAGAACAAAAAGAACAAACACCCTCATTTGTTATTGCTGCTTTAGAAGGGTGGTCATTTGAAGGATGCATTCTGGGAGATTTGTCCCTCTTGTTCAGAAAGGCTTGTTAATATGGGCATAACTAACCAGGATCTCAGGAGAGGACAGGGGCTCACTCATTAAAATCAGCTGTATAAACAGCCTACCTAGCAGATATCTGCCCTAATGATGCTTCTGTTGCCTCTCTCTGTCCAAGCAATTCGTTCCATAAAGCTCAGCCCAAAGTGTGGAGCTGAAGAAGGGGGCTGGGTTCTGAATTTTGGTGCTTTCTTTATCCCTGTTTGCATTCAGAGCCAATGCATTCAGCTCCCTTTACACCCTTCCCTTCCCTCGCCTCCCTCACATTAAAGCTCTGCTCCATTTGGAGACATCCCCAGTCAGAACTTTTCCTTGCTTGGAGTAACAGGAATTGATGCTGTAGTGAACATCTAAAAATACTGCTGGTGGCAAGCCATAGTGTGTTCTGACTCCTGGTGAGACACTGCTGCAGTGTTTAATGCATTTGTCAACCATGCAGTGCAGTGATTTGCCAAAGCTGGATGCATATTTGCAAGATTGCATTTCTGGGCATAAATTCAGGACTGTAGTGCCTGCAGAGGGATTTGGGTAATGGAAAGCAAGGAGTTATATTAGAAGGATCTTATGATAATTATTAGGTGCAGGGCAAGAGAAGACTAATTAGGGGCATACAGCTTAATTCATGTAGGATGCATTGGGATCAGAAGGAAACATGGACTTCCACAGAGTCTTCTTCTGAATGAGAAACATCTCTATAAGCAATATTCCTTTCTCTTTTAACCACTAGCTTGTCTGTTGGTCCTGATTTAACTCTCTTTCTAGGAAAGAAAGAAGTAAATTTTGCTTCTCATAATCAGAATTTTTTTTTCTGGACATGCTGTTGGTTGCTCTACCAGCCCCTGACCAAGTCCAATATTTTATTTCTAATATTGAAAGCTAAGGGTTTTGAGACCAAAATAAGGTTTGTATGTGACTAACAGGCAAGATACTGAAGCTCATCAGGAGGTGTTTAGATACAATTATCTCTAAATATCATCTATGGCTTATGCTGCTACAGTGAGAAGCTTTTCTGGGAAAGGAGGTATTCATTTTTAGAAAACATAAAAGCTGAAGTGAGGGCAAGCCTGCTGGCTGTATGGACACAGCTTTGCCAGAGTAGCTCACATTAATGAATTGCAGTTCCCTGCAAAGCTGGACTAAGTGTCAGCCCATCTTATGTAACCTTGTTTTACAGACTGAGATATGTCACAGCTCAGTGTGTCATTAAGGAAGTCATTAGCAAATGCTATTTTTCCTCAGTAGAAAAGAACTCATACATCTTTGTTAGCCACTTATTTTAAGCTGATTTTCCTTCGTTGTTTTTAAAAATTATTATTTTTATCAGCCCAACTCTGCTTGGTTTTTTTATTTAATGATGGAATTCCCATGGATCTTTTTGTCACCAGATAAACAGCTTTATATTAAAATTTTGAGAGAATACAAATTTGAATACAGACAACTTAGCCATTTGTGTGTGCTCTTTTACTCCTGTGGAGTTAGGTACTTCTAGAACATTTGAAAACACCTTCTTGCCTGCTTGGTAGGCAAGCTGGATACCTGAGATGGGATTGGCAGTGAATCTTTGGCATCTTGCATAATGAAAAACTCTCAGTTCCCAAATTAACTGATGGTGCACTTATTCCAGCATTGTCTGCAGCTGTACTTGATGGACACTCATTTCTCTTGTTTAAATTTTTAGGATAATGGAAAGTTAGAAAGTTAATATCTAACAGCAAAGGGTATCCTCTTTAATTCAAGTGCATGTCTCCCAGTCTGGGGCTGTTTCCACCAGGACTATCAGCATAACCTCCAAACTCTGACATATTTTTTTTTAATCTCTGATAAGATGTTCACTCCCTGTAGCACAAACAAAGAGTTCTGCTAGGTGTAGAGCTGTTTCTGCCCAAGACAGGGCAGGAAGAATTTTCCCCTTCGGTTGTAAGTACAGGACATTCACTAAAGCACTCTCTTCAACCTGTAGGTTTGGGGGTTTTATCCCATTATTTGTGATTTAGTGATGCACTGTTGTATTCCACTGGCCTATGCCAGTGTTTCCATTATAACCCATTCTCACAGGTTTATTACTCAACACTAAAAATGTACTCTTCCAATTTGAAACTTGGCATATAATGTCTCATCTCATTCTCAAAATGACAGTTCTCTTTCCCTTTGCCTTCCTCCCAATAAAAGGTTGCATTTTTGTTGTATTTTTAAATAAAAGATTCTGTCCTTTCTGTTTTGATAAGGGAAAAGCCTGCCTGATTATTAGAATTGCTTTTCAGTGCTAAGAGAGGAGGACATTATAATAGAGCATGCATGTGAATAAGTGTTGTTGATGTTACAATGTCTACAATAAGTATATGGATGCAGAGAAGCATCACCTTCCAAATGAAAACCAGAGAATGTTTATCAAAATGATTGAAAAGGGCTTTTTTATGGGGATTTTTTTTTCCTAGTTGTTGATTTTACCCTTAAAATAGTATTCTCAAAGGTAAATATGTTTTAGCTGGTGCATTCTATTGTTTCTCAGGCTAAATGAAGTAAAGGAAGACTTCACTGCATATAGGCAAAGTAATGATTTTCTCTTTATTTATTTGATAAACACAGTGCAAAAGGCATATAAATTCTGACTTTGGTGTTGAGACCAACTACCAGGTGTAGACCTGTAGTTAGCACAGTGCTATCAATTCACAGCAGCTGTAAGCAGCAAAGCACAGGGTTTCAAATAAGCAAACACTTGTGGGAATAGGAAAGTTAGCAATAAGTGACAAACTAAGAAACAAGAGGCCTGTTTGATCCTTACAGCCTACACTGTCAGGATCTGAACCTCTGATCCAGAGGCTTTTCCTGAAGCCTCACATTCCAGTTCAAGGTAGTATGGGTGTTATGGACATAAGAAAATCAGGATTTAAATCTAGTTTCTCCTTCTTTACCTGTCTTCTTGGAATCAGCCATTTAGGAGTTGAAAGCTACCCAGTTGTCTTTAAAAGAGGTTTCCTATCCACTACAAACACAGCAGAAAGGCTTCACTGTGATGCTTCTTTTTGTTGTAAATTTACTTCTAGGCATTTATTTTTCCATTCAGACAGTTTAAATTTATGCTTACCATAACCACTTTAATGATACTAATTAGTAGAAAGAGTATGTAAGAAGGAAATCTTAAGGAGGGTGTTTATTAATAAATTGAGCTATTATTTTGTTATATATATGAAAACTATAAACATATATTCAGTATGTATTCTTACTATAGCTAAGCTGTCTTTCTCTTAAATCCCAGCTGTTTCACTTTTTTGGTTGTCTGTAATATGTTCATGTATCATCAAAAGCATAGATTGTGTTTCCTAATAAGAAGTTGAGTTCCTTCATTTGAATTCTAAAATCAGTAATTAGGTCAAAGACTATTTTGTATCCGCTGGCAGTACTAGTGGCTCTGAGATATGAAGGAAAATATGTGGAACTGAATTTCTGAGGGCATAAAATCAGACAGCTCAGCACTTTCTGACATCAGCTTTAGTCCAGGCCATCGCTGCCTAAACCAGTGAGATTCTGCAGTGAAATGAATGCAGCACTCTGAGATTGAGCTCTTTGTTTCTTGCAGGAAATAAGTAGCAGGTCCAACAAAGCTTCCAGGTGGAAGCACCAGATGTACCCAGTCATTCAGAACTGACCTAAACCCAAGCCTTATCTTACAAGAATGGATTTACTTTAGCACAGTTACCTCCTATAAAAGGGTGCTTGGTTTTTTTCTGGAACATGCAAAGAAAGAGCTGATACTGAGAATCACTGAAGTGCTCAAGTCAGCTGTAGCACTGTTTATTGAGAGCACCTTCCACACCATGGGGATTAGTACTGCACAGAACACCCAGCCCAGACCATTCACTTGAGGATTGGAAATATGAAACACCTCCTGCTGCTGGACAGAGTGCAGGCTGCTGCTTCCATTTTGGATGATGTCACCTGAAATGCTTCTTGCTTGAGTCAATGTTCTTTTTGCAGCTTTGTAGAAGAGATTCTCCAGCAGCCATGAAACATACTAAAATAATATTTATATTTTTGTCATAATAGTTGGGAAAATTGAAAGAATCATTAAGGATAAAATAGTCCTGTGCTGTATATTTTCCTAAAACTGAGGTATATAATAGATTATCTCTTAATATGCAGTGGTATTACAGTAATTATTAACTGTCATAATTAATTTCTTCTCATGAACATCCAGCACCATTTTTAAGGGGCCATGGAAGATAACATGTTCTCTGCAGCTGATGGCACTCACCACTGTAATTACTAAGTACCCTTACTTGACTGTTTGAAATTTTGCTGTAAATTCAAATGAGAATGTGAATGTTATTGGAAAACATGCAGATACATTTGGAGTTTATTTGCTAATCATGTGCAAATTGCTGTCAAAATTATAGGATTATGACAACTGATGCAAATTTATCTAAGTGCTTTGTGCTGCTGGAAGTATAAATTGTACAGGGAATAATATTTGTATTTTTTTCATAGGCACAGAAGAAGCGAAAATCCAATGAATCTGTAGATACAGAGCTCTGTCTTAATGAGGTAAGTGTGGATCTTGGATATTTCACAGCACAGGTGCCTCCTCATAAGAAGAGATATTCCAAGTCTGTCAAGGTTAGCATGGGCTACCTCACACCTGTCTTGTCAGTTTTGTTACGTTCAGATATCGTAATTCATCAAAGATGATCTCCCTTAGAAGTGCAGAGCTGGGCTCAAAGTGTCCTGTGCTGATTTGATATTTCAGTAGCTGTGTGGTACATGATTAGGCATGGTAAACACCATTGCACCTAGCAAGGATACTTATTGAATAATCTGCAGCCACAGATTAAATTTTATTTATTGTTATCCAGAAATCACTTGTCAAACACACGGGTTCTGTTGGCTGTCCAGAAGGTGCCGTTTCTCTGGGGGCCGTGCTTTGGCTGTTGTAAAATAAACTGGCATGATAAACACAGATCCCTAAAAAGAGTACCATACTTTTACACATGAAAGCGTTGCTAAAGTAAGAATGTTTTAATACTCTTCTCCTCTTTGAAGTGTGCAGTACTGGTGTTAACTGATTTCAGAATATTGTCATTGTGACATCTGTTTTAATGCCCTTTTTATCATTCAATTTATGAGACTGATGTATAGGTATCAGTGGAGGGCGGGACACGGACAGACAAAAGATGAATTTCAGGATGGGGTCTGAAATGCTTGGCAGTGAAGATGTTATGATGGTGACCAAGGAAGATGTTGTGTCTTGCAGAACGCTCTTGGGAAGGACAACACAGCAGGAGTCTCCACCAGTCACATATCCGCGGAGAATTCCCTGGCTCTTCCTACCAGCTTCTATCTAAGCACACAGCTCACCCTGATGGCACTTGCACTCTCACTCTCTCTGTCCCTAAGCTCATCAGTCACCTTGTAGCCGCGTTACAAAAGGACATGTTAAAAAAAGGAAAAAAAAAAAAAATCTGTTTGCTGTCCTCTGTTGTTTATCTGGAATTCCAGGTCTGGGAGCTAAGCTGAGGCACTCCTGTTAGAACAGTCTCAGTCAGCTGGAATTTATTTTTTTTTCTCTCTTAAAAAAAAAAAAAAAAAGCTTCTTGTGATATTTAGAGGCTTTGTGAAATACTTGGTGCAGTGCTACATTCCAAACCCAAAAGGCTTTTGGGCATGCNTTCTCAGCAACTGGAATTTTTTTTTTTTTCCCTTTTAAAAAAAAAAAAAAAAAAAGCTTCTTGTGATATTTAGAGGCTTTGTGAAATACTTGGTGCAGTGCTACATTCCAAACCCAAAAGGCTTTTGGGCATGCAGTGTTTTAAAGAGACAGTGTGTAAATTTGCCTGTAAAGCGACCTGGTTGGATTATTTTAATAATTATTATTTTAATTCTGGCTTTTACCTGAGAAAGAAGATGACGGTTTTCTTAAAATCTTGTTTATCTCATTGAATGGTTTTGGTTTTCAAATTGATTGAACTTCAGACTATCAAGGATGCCAGGCTTTTGTCTAATGGTGAATGTTCTCCCAGAGAGTGGACTTTATGAAACTTCTTCATTTGATAAATCGCTACTGATGTTAAACTCTTTCAGTGTGTTAGCATTTTCCTCTTTAAATGTTTACGTACTGTAAGTGATTCTGCGTTCCCTGCTGAGAAGCCATTATAATTCACATACAGGTATAATGTATGTCTTTCAGTTAAATTCTCATAAAAATAGAGTGTGGCGTAGAACCTTCTAACAGTACATTTATCTTTTAATTATAATCATCTAGCCTTAACAAGAGTGAAGATTCTTTACATTAGCAAGATGCAGCCATTGTGAAAGCTTCATAAAGATACTTTCTTTAAATATGAGGATCAAATTTTGCGACAGGGTTTCAGCTGTACAGTCTATGGTCTTCTATACTTCCATTGTGATAATATAGTCCAGTTATGATACTCTGTTTAATAAAAAAATGACATACAATTTATTTGCTCTGCTAAAACATCATCATCTGTTTATGCATACCTGATAATGTCACATCAAACAGCTACAGGAACTTCATGCCTTACTTCCTTATCAAAGCATTGTAGAGGGACAAGATGTAGTAGGATATCATTTAAAATGTGTTTTATTTCTTCAAACTGCTAAAATCAACACAAAAGGATGGTTGATCCAATTGCAAGGCAGCATCATGCACATGTACCCATGTGTTAGGCTTTTCTCATCCTGGTAGTTCCTACCACAGACCTTGGCATTGCTGACATGATGAACTGTTTGCAAGACCAGCTCCATGAATCAATGTAATGGTTTGGATGGCAGTGTTACCAGTGCATGATTAAATCACTTGGTTCTCACTCAGTGACATTGGCAGCCTGTGCTGGCTCATGATGATTTCCTGCAGTATCTAGAAGGAATTCTTTAAAGCTTTAAATGCCATCAGATAGGCAGCATTTCTCCTAAGGGCTGTCTTTCTACCTTACTGTGATGGCTTGTTGACTGTTACAAGCAGTTATGTCTAAGTGATCAACAGTAATCAGTTTTTGGTCCTATTGGGAGTAGAAGATAAGTTCTGCAAGCGAGGAGTTCATCATGGTGAATGTGCAGATTTACTCTGAGACTTACACAATTATGCCCTGTCCTGCTCAGAAATGTCCAGCTCAGTTATTTGCAATACAACTGTAAAGTACAAACTCCTGTTTTATAAACTGCACTGAGATTTGAGTGTGCAAAATACACATCTTGCTAAGAGACTACCAAGCCTATTGACAAGTTCATATTTAGAGATTTTTTTTTTGGTTAATAATTAACACTTTCATAAATTTTGAAATTCATTTATGTACTCTTGATTATGGTCACATAATATAGGTTTCAAAGCGATTTGTATGTGATAGAATTCTACAATACTCTGTGCCACTGAACATAACAAATTAGACAATATTATTTTTTAATTATGTGTTGATAAGAAACTGCAAATTACTATTAAAGGCAGCAGAGCTGCTTTTGGAGAAGAGATATATAGACCATTATTACCAGCAAAGCCCATGTGGTTCCTGTTGCTCTTCTTGTGGAAGATAATCAGATTTTTGAAAACTAGTGGCAACAGAAAAAAGATTATGAGATTCATGATTTTAAAAATTAATCAAATTCTTTTATGTCAAAAGGAATTGATAGTATAGCCTATTGAAATGCTAATGACATAGCATTGTAATTCAGAAGTCTGACATTATCCAATTAAAAATATTTACAAAACAAATTCCTGAACATTATGATTATTAAATCCATCTTTGATCCACAAATCTTTCTTTAAAATATCATTTGTATTCAGCACATTAAACATTTTCACCCGTATCGGGAATTTTAATAATCTCCCAGTATAGTATATACTTTACTTTTAGAAGATTTTTTAATGTTTGCTTTGGTTACAGTATCTCTTTTATATTTAATACCAGTTACTAGAGCTTTGACCCTGCCTGATCCAGAATAAAAACTATTGATCACTTATACTGTAAATAACAACCTAATAAGCTTCTAATTACAAAAGAAACTGCTGGTTATCTGAGTCAATGAGAGTTAACTTTGGAAATAAAATTTATATTAGTAGAGGGAAAAAATGGTGGTTTTTACAGGTAGCCAAAAAAGCTCAACAGAGCTCTTAAGCTTTTTTTCCTGTAAATTAAAAGTGCACTGAAGTGCTAATATAAAAAATCAAATAGCTTATTAAACATGCAGAAAGGAAAGAAATACCCTTAGGAGTCTGACACTTTACAGGCATCACCATGCAAATACTGGATTTTTCAAAGTTGGATGAGGTGTGGATGATGTCAGTTTAGCATGGTGACCTTGTCAATACAGTCACTTGCTACAGTACTGAATTACACAAATTGTTTCATTTTTTCCCCTTTCAGTCACTAAAATATCATGTGTTGAGTGTTTAATTAACAAGCTTAGGATGGGCTTTATATAGTCCTTTAAAAGATTAATTTCATCCATATAACAATAATATAGGGGCTGTCCAAATAAAGATGTGCATAGAGATGATCTACTGTCCCAGTTGTAAATCTCATCAGTTCAGTAGTACGAAAATTAAATCACAGTCTACTGTAAATATTTCCAAATCATCTTGTCCTGGAACAGACACTGTCATTAGTAATATTAATAATGTGTTTGTGCTTCTTTTTAAAAGTAGTGCACACAAAGGTAAAATTGGGACTGAACTGAAATATGTGGCTGAGGTTTTGCAGTAGTCAGCATAACTCTTAATTCCACACGCTGCTGCAGTGACAGAGGCACTGAAGGGGAACCCTGCAGATATTTGCAAAAATCACAGCAGCTGAGGGTTTCCCTTGAGCCAGTGTGGTGGTGACACCAGCAGCAGGCAGCAGCCCCAAGGAGTGACCATGCAGTGGCTGGGCTCCCCGAGACCCTGCTCCTTCAGGAGGATGGGATGAGGGGCTGAGCCCTGAGCAGGAGCTGTCCAGCTGTCCGTCCGTCCGTCCATCTCCACCAGGGCACTGGCCACTTACCATTGAGCAGCTTAATTCCCACTGTGTGTAGGAAGAATTAGGAGGAGCTGGAATTCTTAATCATTTCAAAGCATGCATAGACAGACTTTTCTCTGGAGACCTATTCCCAGGCTTGCTTTTTTTTTTTTTTCCCCCCAAATAAATTACGTCCCTCTAAGACCCAGCCTTCTGAATATGAGTGGTCACAATTTGTTGCAGTTCAAATCAATAGGCTGAAAACATGAAACTATCTACTTCTGCTAAGCCTGTTCAACTAGGTTGGAGATCAAAAAAACAAAGCAGGAATCACCTTGAAATCCAAATTTAATTAAAATTTGCAAATGTTGGCTAATCACTATGATATTTCCATGGAGTAAAGATGGTGAGAAACCAGTGAAGTAGAAGAGCAAAACTCAGAACAGCTCCCTGAAGGGACATAAATCTTATGGATGTCAAGTGACAGGAGTATCTCATATTTAGCTTCTAATAAAAGAGCTGGATTCTGCTGCAACAGCAGCTCCTTCAGAGCAAACAGTAAAAGATGGAAGCACAAGCAGTTATTCATACAATTATAACTTTCTTTCATAAAATGCAATTCCTTGTCTACAATACCAAGGTGGATCTACCTCACTGAAAAAATACATGTTCACTGACATTCTTTGTTTCTGCATTAAACTGTTCTGCATTCTGCATGTTCTGCATAAAAACTGTTCTGGGCTAAAGAGGCCTCTGGGGTTGTTTTATGCCTGTAAGGTTAGTCAGATTGTACCTGATGTCCCTGACATCAAATAGAAATATATTTGGTTCTGATGAACTTGGCAGAGAAATTAATCCAGTGACTTGTTAAATATTTCTCATCTTTAAATATTTGCTTTTTCTCAGCAGCCAGTTCCTCCTGTGACATTTCAATTATTGGCTATTTCAGCTTCTCTTTAACTTCGGAAGGTCATTTTGTATAACTCCACAGTATTCAACTTTATAGATTTGCTTCAGTGCTGGTTTTCTTTTTTTAATTACAGCCCTCACTTTTGAGAAAAAAAAAAAAAAGTGATCAGGTGTCTCCACTGAACTCAGAACACTTCTAACGGGGAGGAAATTGAAAGTTCCCATTTTATCTCTTTAGCATTGGTTTGACTTGAATAATCTAAAACATTATGTCATTATTCCCCAGATGGAATTTAAAATTTAGTTTGGTACTGAGTAGGATTGAAAACTTTCAAACTCTTTGCAAGCTATTAGAAATATTTAAATACTTCTAATGTATTTTCCAGTTGGAATTTCAGTCAAATAGATAAAATCTCACTAAGTAGTAAATTCTTACAAGAGTAAGAATTCTCTTTGGGAAATTTTGATGGCTCTGTTCTTAAGATGAAATCAGGTAGGATGATGAATTCCTATTTCTAACTCAATATTATCTCAACTTTTATACACCCTTGCATCATGTTCTCTTCTTATATTTGCCTCCAGGCAATGTTTATACTTAATAGATGCATATTAGATGTGGGCACCTCAATAGTCAGAAGCCAATTCCTGCAGCTCCTACAAGATGTTGCATCTCATTTTTATCATTCATAAAAGCATGAGCCACAAATTCAAGATGTGGCCTAAAAATTACCTGAATTTTAAAGGAGCAGAGAGTCAACAAATTTCTCAGTAGCATTTCTTACAGACTGTCATATTCTAAACTGGTACTGTCTAGACTATTCATAAGAATTCTCTGAGCACATTTAACCAGAGTTTAAACCAATTTCTGTTGTTTTATCTTATTCAGTGCCAACAGCTGTTGCCATTCACAGAATTAAAGCTAATTGTTGCCTAGGTTAAAACACAAAAATCTTAGCCCCTTTTCACCTGCTTGTGGTGATTCCTACATTATAATTCTTTTACGCTGGTTTTTAATCTGTCAAAAGAACTTCCTAGAATCCAGAAGAAAATAAGTCATAGATTTAAGGGCAATTTTCTTCAAGTTCTTCCTTCCCAAATACCCAAATATTTAACTTTTTACAAACCTCTGTCCTCCAAAGCCTTTGTGTCTGCTCCATCACTCAGGCCTGTCCTGGGGTGAAGCTTGCCCCACACTAACCAACCTGTCAGAGCTACATGCTGACAAATAAGTCATGGCAGTCTCAGAAGCTGCAGCTCTTCAGCTGAGTAAGGAGTTGATTTTGGCCACTGCACTTGTCCTTAGGTCAAAGCTGAAATGATGCAAAAGCTAAACCCCACAGATGTAGTGAACCACAGGGAGATGTAAACTCCTTCAAGCACAGAAGCCAGCAAATTGCTGAAACTCTGGAGTAATTTTCAAAATAAGATTGAAACGATATGGTCCTCTCATGGCAATGTTTATGGAATAGGGATATATATGAGAGAAGGAAGCTGGAGAAACAGGAGGAAGCCTGAAGATGCAAAAATTACTGTTTAGGGAACCACCATTTATTTTAGCAGGAGATACTGCTGAAAGCACACTGCTGAGAGAGAAATGTGTGTCCCACTGAGGATAAAACAGAGAAATCATGGGGGTTTTTTCTTTCTCTTTGTGGATTAGCCCGTGGAAACTGTTCCCCCTTGTGAGAAGTGAAGCAATTTTTTGGGGAGTATGGTAACCTAAATGCTGGGAGCACAGATCTCCCTCTCACATCCCCAGACCAGGTTATTAGCAATGACATCCTCTGCCTGCTTTGGGGTGAGACAAAGGCTTTAACCTTTAAGTGAAAGTTAAGACAGAAGGAATGTCTGTAAGGGTTACTAGAGGTGGAACAAAGGCTCGCAGGGGATTGTATCTGGCAGTCGGGAGTGCACAACCCAGACTGAGCTTAGTCACACATTGCTTAAAAAGAAAACTAAGTGGAGGTAAAAATTGAAAGAAAAATATGGTCTTGATTTTTATATTGCTGCTTTTCTGGGAAGTGATGCATAAAATCAACCTCTTACCTCTTCCCAGTACCCTACATTGTTTCTGGATAAGAACAAAAAATAAATCCTGAATGCAGTCAGTGGGAGAAATCGCTTCAAAGCACTCCAACATGTGGGAAACTTAACTGGGGGCAGGTATTGATCTCCATGTTCTTCCCTCCCCCAGAATTATTGCTACTGAGTTTGCTCTGACAGGGTTTGTGGGATGTTTTGTGCAGCATTACCTAGAACTGAAGTGATTAGCTGTGATTAGTACTGCTCAGGCTGGGAAGGTGCATGTGTCGTTCACCTGAGGGTACACTGAATTTTTCACTTTCTGTATAAACTACAAATTGACAAGAGCTGCAGCAAAAAGGAAATAGCAGGAGAAGGGTCACATAAAAGGATTTTTTTCTGACATCATGATAATAAAGCAGTTGAGGGTAAGCAGAAGTGGTGAAGATAGAGGTAACAGGTAGCGATTGGACCCAGGAAGACTGGCATTCACTGTGATCTGAGGATATCCAATGTTAGTATTTTCCTGCACTTTTCTTCACCTTTTTTTCTTTTTTTTTTTTTTTTTTTTTTCTCTTTATCTTTTTCCAAAACTGTCTAGAACATGCTTCCATTTTCTGGAGGAAATTCTTACACAAACAGTTACCTTCTTGTGTAAATTCTGTGTCGTCTTACGGATTTCTGTACATCTCACTGCGGGTTATTACATGTCAGGTCTTCAGTCATAATGGCTGGTAATTTGTTGTAAAAAAATCCCCAAAACCACTGTTCACTTGTTCCTGTTGACTTACTTGCTCTGAGGACATTGCCCTTTGGACTGTCCACACTTTGGAAGTCAATCCATGATGTTTGGCGTTTTCTGTTAGCATAATCCTCCTGCATTAGTATTGTACATATCCAGAAAACAATCCCTCTCAATAAACATTATTCTCTTTTTTTATTAAAAAGCATGTTTTTGTGAGAACAATTTCCTGGTTGTTTTTCTTCTGTTTTATTATTCAAAAAAAAACAAACAAAAACGGAAGCTTGACTGGCAAAAAAAAAAAAAAGGACAACAAGGTTGATCTCATTTTCCCCTGTTGTTTTGCAGTCTACCATGATCTAAGAAAATAAGAAATAAAGCTTTTTCCCTTTAAATATCTGTTTATTTGCTTGCTCCCTACTCTTTTTGTGAATGTGGCCTGCAAAATGACAATGAGCAGGCAGTATCAGATGGAAATGATGGGAAGACAGGCACGAGAGTGGCCAGCTGGCCCTATTCATGCTTGTTCACTCTCTGGCACGCACAGACGCCTCCACACCCATCCCACCCCTTCATCCTGCCAGGCCAGAAAGAAAGGGCTCGCTCCTATTTTCACACAATGGCAGCAGAAGAGCTGCAGAGGCTTTGAAGACAAAAGGAGTGTATTTTAGGAAAGGCAGAGTGTGCTGGGAGAGGAAAGGGAAGGTGGATAAACAAGCTTTCAGGATGCCTTTCCTCATGTTGGTGACTAAAAACCAGGAAAATGGTTTCAGCATTTACTCATATTCAAACTGAGATTTAACAAATGAATATATTATGAGCAAAGAGCAATCACACACCCATGAAAAAGCTGCTGCTCAGCAGAGGGCCAGAGCCTCCCACTATTTTAAGGCCAGACAGTTTCAATTGCTGTTGCTCAGAGACAGAAGCAAGGTTTGGGGGCAGGGTGCAAGAAGGAGAGGTGGGAGTGGTAGAGATGTACAAAATCCAAGGTTAAAGGTCTGCTCTACAAGGGCTGAAAACACTTTTCCAGCTAAATCATCATCGTGCTTTGGCAGCTCCAGGAGGGTCTAGAGTTGCAGGGTGATGGGAGTAGGAGATGTTTAGCTGTCCTGGCATCATTTGCTACCCAGATGATCTGTGTTTCAGGAGATGGGAGGGGAAGGCAGCACATTCTGTTTGGCAGTATCCAGTATTCAGCTTGGGTTCCTGGGCCAGCTATTGAGGTTGTTTGGATTTAGGAGCCATTCTGCTGCTGTTAAGTCCTGTGCATAAAGTTCTCCAAGTTCTTCAGCTCCTGCAGTGCCATCTTCCAAACATTTAACCATTTCAAAGACGTGTTTTGAGAATGTGGTGCACAGAAGCAATCAAAATGTTTGCCAGTATGAGTTACAGTGGGCTTTCCTTCTACCTTTCCCTCATTCTCTGCACTGCTACAGCTCCAGGGCTGTGAAAGAGGAGGATGAGGATGGAGGAACAGCAGTGAAGCCTCCACTCAAGGGGTACAGCTCCATGACAGATTTGCTGAGCAGCCTCTCCTGGGACAGATGAAACCAAGCTGTGTTTGACATCACTAAGCAGCCAACTATGCACGACCAGATGGATTCTCTGGTGTGCCTCATCTGTGGGTTTGATTTTTAGGCTGTGTTTTGTTGATCTAGGGTTGTCAAGGTTTTTGCTTTTAATTGTTAATGTTCACACATCGGCTGCCTTTGGCAATTTCCTGTGGGCTCAGAGATCATGGCAGTTAGGGCTGCTTTTCCTGGACAAAGGCTGGGCAAGTTGGTACCAAGGGACTGCCCAGAAGGAGCACAAACATGAGCCATTGTACCACATTGCCCTTGTTCCACATGTAGAGGTTTTGCTGTTAATAAAGAATGATGCCTTATAGCATCCATCTCTTGTCATGACAGAGGGCACCAACATCCTCATGAGGGAACTGAGTTCTCTCTCCACTGTCCTGGCTGCCATGTGTAAAACTGTGCTCATCACACTTTGGCTGACTTCCTTGAGGAAGGCTGGTATGGTCTAGTGATGCCTGGATAAGTGGGGCTATCTACTTTACATGGTACTTATAGAATAATTTTAATTAAATGGGCTGGGTTGTGCAGAGGCTTTTTAAATGACACCCTGCTAAGCAGGTGAATGGTTTGACATCTTCAAAGCAGGCATGGACAAAGATGGACAGGTTAGAGGGGGCAAATTTGACACCTTCCCACTTGGAGTTTTCTTGGAGATGCATTTCTAGTGTGCTGTTAAATCAGCAGAGTTCTAAGCGGCACAGGAAAGGGATTTTGAAAGGTGATCCTGACCATTTTCCAGGCATGCTCCTAGAGCTCTCCAAAACACTCTGCCCAAGCAATCAGCCTGCCCTGACACTTGCACTGCTCCTGTGTGTTGGCAAAAAACCCTGTCTCTGTTATTGTCTGCTTCATGCTGAGTTCTGGGTTGTGTTCAGAGACAGAAGTATGATTTCCTGAAACAATTTTTTGGTAACAATAAACTCAGTTGTTTTGGTGAGATACATGTCCTTTTTGGCTCTGAATACAGATTACATGCCCTTATTCTGCATCACCAAAATTTTTTATCTGTATTAATTACAGAAAACTGCAGAGCAACAGCGAGGAAAAAGCCAAAATAGAGACTGGGAAATGTTGCTCCATAGTAATTGTGCAGAAGGCTTTTTAGATTGGTTGTTAGTGGCTTTTTTTTTCCCCAAAGAGGATGCTAGAAAATCTTTTGCTCTGAGGTAGAAAGTGTAGTTTACAGAGTCTTTAATAAAAAATACATTTATGTTTTGTAGCATTATAAAATGAAGTCTTGTAGTCAATTGCTTTGGAAGGAACCGCAATTCAAGTCTCTGAATTGCTCTTGTATATATGTTTTAAAAAAAGAACAATATTCCACCAATAGTCTCAGTGAGGTTAACTAAACAGATGGTATTTATCTCCAGGTTTGCAAGTGTGCCACATCCCTCTTGCTTTTAAAAGAGATGTTAACACAAAAATCTTCAAGAGAAGCAGTTGGAAAGTCTCCCACAAAGTACACACACAGATATAAATTATAAAAACAAAAATCTAAAAAAGTCTGTATTTACCAATCCACTGCTGGCTTCATTCTGGTTTGGAGAGGCTGAAGGGTAGCATTAACCTGGCTGTGCAGTTCCATTTGCTTGTTTGTCAGAGGTCAGAATCTGGTGGATATAAATACAGTTTAGCTTTTATTTGTCTCCAAAACAGTATTTGTCAATACTTCAGTGCTGTTTTGAGCAGATCAATGGCTGCACATAACTCACTGCTTGAGGGCTTTATTATTAATACAAATGTAGGTAGGCTAAATATTGAGTGACACTATTAGAAAGGGATTGTCCTTCCCTCTGTGACTTTGACGGATGTCAAATAAACAGAGGTCACTAACACGTAGCCAGGTTTCTGCTCATACTTGGAAGAAACTGTCTCTCCCTCTCTGGCCATCATGGGAGCTGTTGAATAATCTAGAGAAGGTTATTCAAACTGAGTTTTAGAGTGCTCACAACCTGAGTTAGCATCTGGAAAGAAGTTTGCCTCCTCAGGTGAGAGGCTGAGACATCTCCATTCAGCCTTTTCAGTGGGACAGGATTAGGCCAATGTGTGAGAGGCTCCATAGCCTTCATCTTGAAATGCTGCACACAGGGCTGTGGCATAATTAAGAACAAATACATCCTGGGGATCCTGTTTTCAAGTAATGTCTCATTTCAAAAAAGAGCACACATGAAAAATATATACAGCTGAAGCAAAAATCATTTCCATTTACAAGCCAGTCCCTGAGTTACCTCAGGGATTGGGACCCTTGCACAGATGCTCCACTGCCACATTAATCTGGCCTGAGGTTGGCCACGAGCCCTCCTGGTGCAGTCCAGTGCTGCTGCACCCCAAATGCCACCACTTGCAAGAGCCCCAGTGGGCAGCAGAAGCAGCCAGATGCAAAGCTGAGGCTGATGCTTCCCAGGCACACAGCTGGCTGCAAGGACAGTCGTCCTGTCAGCTCCAGAGCTGCCCAAGCTTCTGATGTGTGATGAGGCAACCTGCTGCTCAGCAGGGCTATTATTCTCTTGAAAAAATATTAAACCTAAGCTCATAAAAAGAATGCTGTTGACCAAAAAAAGAGAGATAAATAGCTACTTGTACTGCTGCTTGATTTAGTCTGGCCAGCGTGTTAATATTTCTGTAAGATCTCCTGAAGTGACCATTAATAAATTGATACATACATACATACATATATATATATATATTCCTCTTTTTTAACTGACTTTTCTAATAATAGGGTCACTCTTGCTTCTTGAAATGTGGCAGTGAGGTTTTTAAAAGTGCCATGGAGTATAGAAAAGCAATAGTTTTCTCATGCAGAACACAATATTTGTGAAGTTGTGGGGTTTCTCTTTTGATTAGAGGCTATCTACACTTGACAATAACTTAACTTTCAACACCCAATGACATTAATTTCACTTGACTTCCCGTCTTAAGGTCAAAAACATTAATCAGCACTTCTATCATTAGCTGAGTTTCCTTTTCTATTAAGCGATTATGATCACTTACTATTAATGAGTCGTGAAGTTTTAATAAATTTTTGCTAGTGTGAAATTGCTAAACAGTAATTATGGCATATACTGTATGGATGGTTTGTTCCACAATGTACATTTTACTTAATGTTGGTTAGAAACATCTACAAAAAACAACAGAAAGTAATTAACTAGTTATGGCTGAGGATGCAGAATGGCCTTTTTCACCACAGTTATAGTCAATAAAAAGACAAAGCAGGTCATTTTTTTTGTCATTCCTGGAATTATTGTATTTCTGGACCTTGTGACTTTGCAGTTCTTCATATGAAATGACACTGCCAAGGCTGCTTACTAAACAGGGGATGAAAGAAAATATCACATCTTTTAAGAGCTATTGTTTTAACTTGGGTTATATTTCTACTGTTCTGGCATTGAAACAACAAGGTTAAAAAACAAAAGCCAGGCCCTCTCCGTTAATACAGAAGATAAATAACACAGCAAAATCCCATTTCCAAAAACTGATGTCTGAATACTGGCTTGGCTTTCCTGTAGCTTGGCATTATTCACAGACACATCCAAACAACCCCAGCCAGATGCTCGGCCGGAGCTTGGCTCGGGGCTTTATTGGGTAACTGAGTTTTTCAAACACCCAACAACCAGGAGCTGGACTAATGGTGACTGACGAACTGGAAGGTAGTTCTGAACACAGAACAGATCAAGAGGGTGTATTAAAGAAAACTAAGGAGGTTGCAGTGATGACAGTTTCTCTACTAACTTCCCCCTGTTCCCAATTTTTTGGTTTACTGATATCTGAGAAAGCTGTATCTGGTGCAGCACTGCAAATGCACTCTTTTGTACTGAACCATATTTTCTGGACCAGCCAAATGGAGGAATAGGGTCAACTCAGGCATAATGGCTTTTCTGGGCACCACTTCTGTGGCACAGCACCCATCTCACAGCAATCAGGTACTTAAAAATATAAGATTAAATCATTTAAAATGTTTGTTGCGGTATTTATAGTAACACACGTGGAAGTGTTGCCACTTTTGAATGCACTGGGTGTGAAGCCATCTGGGTCTGTATTGCCCTTTTTCAGTAAATCTTATCAAATTGGTGCTGAAAAATTGGAGATGGTTCCAAGAAGACCCAAAAGGGTGATGCTAAGTGTCTGTGAAAAGCATGGCTAATAGCACATCCCTAACAGTGCAATCTCATCACAAACCCACTGGGTACTGTCATGAACACTGACTGTGGGAACCTAACAAGGAACAGAAAATTAGAAAATAAATAGAAAGTTTTCCATCCATAGACAAAGCTTTAACAAGGCTGGCTGGCTGTTAAATCTAGACCAGTTCAGCATAGAAAAGTGTTGTATTTTTAGCAGAGAATGTAAGTAAACATAGGAACAAGTAAACAAGATTTGTACTGTGTTCTCCACCATTGAACAAAATCTTTAAAACCAGACAGGGTGTTTTTCCCAGAGAAAAGCTGTGTTCAAGGAATGATTCAGGCAAGTCCAACACCTTGCACAGTGCCAGAAGACAGCCTCTTAATCTATTAAACCTATTTCTCTAGGATATTGCTCTGCAGTGTTTGGGGTTGCTGCTTTGAGATGCTAAAACAGAGTCTTTGCGCTGTCATTGGAAATTCTCTGTATTCTAAAATGCAGGAACAAGACACTGCTCTGGTTATATCGACCATGGAAGAATCCCTGGAGATCTTGACTGGCAGCACACACGGATGTGTGGGAAGGCTGGCATTGTGCAGGTCTGCAGGATGTCTCACATTGGTTGGCTCCTATACTGGAGAAGGAACACCAGCATGCTGCAGTGGGAGATGCTGCTTCCACAGGTTTCCTGTCCTGGCCCTGTAGAACCAAGTGGCATTCACAGCTGTGTTTCAATTCAAATCTTGTGTTAGTTGAAATAGAGCAGGTCTTTGCTTTCCATTATAAAAGTGGTTGATGCCCTGAATCAGAATGAAAGAATGTCTTGCATAGCCTAGGATTATATAGAAGTAAAAATAAATTAATGAGCTTCCTATGCCCCCAGCAAAAGCTGTGGCAGTGTAAACAGCAGCTCTGTCCAAAGCACACAGTTGCACCATGGTTCTGGGACAAGGTCAATGCTCTATTGGTGGCTGAGTGACCATCTGTCTCTGCAGACACTGAGCACCATCTCCTGGGAGAGCTACACAGCAGTATCAGACAGTACTGGAGCAGCTGCATTGCTCACCAGCAGTTACTGGGATCCTTGCCTGTATGACTTGTACTGATCTGAGGAAGATTATTAAAACATTAATTCATACCTCTTGTCTTCATCTTCCTGGCCTGACTCTCACAATGTTCATTACTAGGTAATGTGCAGTTATAACATCTTAGTTTTACAACTCTCTGAGGATACCTTGGGTCAAAAATGAGCTTAAGATTCCAGGGCACAAGAGAAATATAATTTTTATCTGAAGAAACAACAAAGTGTAGAGAGAATTATGACCAGCAAAAGTCATCATAGCCAAGTGCCTACTGAAAGCAATTTTACTTTAATTGCACCTGAAAGTGACAATTCCTGAATATGTAGAAAGGACAGTGATTGCTTTGCAGGGATTTGCCAGAAGCCGCTGAATGGTGCCTTGGATACTGTGCAGGATTACTGGGAAAGCCCAGCCATGCACAAAAGTTAACTTAAAACACATAGGAACTCCTATAATCATATTTGTTGTATAATCATTATGCAATTTCAAGGATGAGCAGCCGATTGGATCATTAATATCTGTCCTTCTCTCATTAAGGGTGCTGGGACTCCTCGTTAAGAGTGACTGGTGCTGTCACAGTGCAGTGGGTTCCTTGCTCCATAGTTGAGATGCATGGCACAACATTCACATTTGTGTGGCCATGCTCTGAAACTGCCCCTTGCAGAAGTCCACAGTGACACTTTTCAGCACTGTCAAGAGCAGAGCCCCAAGCTTCTCCAAAACCCATCCTCAGTACCCAGGGATTGCTGGAGATGCAGGCACAATCCAGTTTTCAAAGCTGGCAGTGGCTAAACAGAGGTTGAAAACACTAAAAGTGGGCTTGGGAGCTTACAGCACCAAGGATGGGGATGGGCCTTGGCAGAGAGATCTTTTAAAGAAGGAGCACAATCCCCTTGGGTGCAATGGGCAGGTCACAGGACTGCTTTTTCTCCGTATATAAAAGATGATAAACACCATAGGCCTTTAATTGAAAGTTGTCACTGGCCATATGGTGACATCTGGCTGGGGGGTGAGATTATTCGACCAAGCAAGTGGTGCTGAGGCAAAGTCAGAGCTTGTTTCAAAGCTCATTCCTCACATTTGACAAGGGTTTGTGTTGCCAGCTTCATTGCTTCCTCTCTGTACCTTCATTTCTTTCTACTATTTTCATGCCTTTGTACTCAATTACTGGATGGCACAGTATCTCTAGCTTTAAAATAACAGTATATAAATGCTGTAAAATCACATTTTAGAACAGATTTCAAGTTCTAGTATCCTTACACTTACCCAGAGAAAAAGCTCTATATTTTAATCCCCTTCAGTTTTGAAACACTTTCAGTCCATTAGAGGCACATAAATACAAGGCACAAAACAATAACAGGCTACAAATCAATACATTTGCACAGCCAGCTCTAAATAAATATGATCCAATTGCTGACTTGGAAAACGGTGAATAGTCCAAAGTTTTCAGAGTAAAATGCTGGTGTTGAAATAATATTTATCTGCATGCAGGAAACTCTGACCCTCTTGTCAGGTGGTGCACTCAGTTCAAGGGGAAAGAAGGCATTTACCAACAAGAAGGACCAGTCTTCTGATAAAGTAGTGGAGCAGTTAAAATATACCCTGTTGGGAAGTGTGTTCAGCATTACTGTGGACAGTGTGCTGATAAAGTGGGTGGTTAAGTGGAATGACACAAGTTCAGCTCAAATATTCAACAGTGATCTCTCCTGAAGCAAGCATTAGGCCTGGCAGGAACTTTAGAAATAATACACAATAAAATCAGAGTCTTCATCTTGGAAATTGGTGCTAATTCATACTCATGTATGAAGTATACTCACTGTAATCATACTCACTGTAATCACACAGGTTTGGTAACTCTGCAAGGGAACCTCAGAAGTCCTACAGGAAGAGACCAAGAAGAAAGGATGACAATCTCTATTCAGTTTGCACTGTGCATCTCATGTTTCAGCTCTGCAGCTGGTTTCATGATAAACAGCAGAGGATGCTCCTAAAGATCTCATTTCAAACACCTGAGGAAAAAAACAAACAAAACCCAAAACAACAAAACAACAAAACCCTCAAAAACCAAATGAAAAAACACAACAAAAGAAACAAAACCAAAAACTAGCCCAAGAAAAGAGAGTACTAAGTTAAATTTCTAATTTCAAACAATAAAATACATTGGATCCAAGCTCAAGTAACAATTTAAAGTTCAAGTCATTTTACTCCTCTCTTTCTTGGAGTTAGGGCTTTCTGATCCTGCCACAAATGAGGAATTTATTCCTTTAACCAGGCACAAGTACCAGGCACAAGCATCGCCAGGGACACACAAGTAAAGGGCAAAAGACAAAGCAGGTGTGAGAGGAATGACTCCTCTGTACCTCTGCCCTTACATATGCAGCTCAAACTCATGTTTGCCTCTTCTTCTGTACAAAAAATATATTCTGTCCAAAAAGTAGATATTGCAATTTTTTCACATTAGCCAAAGTCTACAAGCACGTATTGTAGTGTAATAATTGGTGGATTTGGATTAAATAATTGGTATCCAAAACATGATATTGTTTTTTCTTGTTTCATTAAACCTTCTGTTTCTGTGGTACTATTCCATCACTTTTGGAATCCAAAGCCCAAAGACAGCAATCTGAGGCATCAAATCTCTCCCTAGTGCAGCTGACTCCGCTACACAGTTCTTGCCATGAAAAAAGTGAAATATAAAACAAAATAAAATATAATAAAATACTTTATACAGTAGTTCCTTTGGATGAAAATGGTAAAATATTGGACTGCTCTATGCATATTTATGCATGCACTTTTACATTTGATGGGTTCTGGCCCCACTCTTTCCTACACAAAAATTTAAAGGTTTCTACTGAAAAAAAGCCCCTCATAAGTGACCTTTGAGATTCTGTTATTTTCAGCAAAATGAAGACAAGCCCCTGTATCATTTTAATCTAGATGTTTCTCATTTACGGTACTCATAAGAGCTCATTAGTGCTAAGGCACATATCTTTGTGTGCTTACCCAGCTGCCTTGAAAGGCAGGAAAATGCTGTTAAATCCATTTTATGGATGAGAACATAAAGATTCAAGCAGTCTAAATAGGGATTAAATTGAAGTTAGGAGCCAGCCTCTCAGATGGTGATGTACAGTATTTACTCTCCACACTGCATAGTCCCAAAGATGATTTAATTCAGTGAGCACCTTCATCCTGGGCTCCAGAGCTCATTAAGCACTTTTGCATGCTGGAAAATCTCCCTGGGTGGAGCAGAAGGGTGCATGTCTCCAGCCTAAAGTGTATCAGATGGGAAAACACCTCAACTCTGCCAAGCTCTTGGTGGAAAAGTGCTGGGCTGGGGTGCTGTGCTTGTGCTGCCTCCATTGACTAACTCCTATTTCTTGAAGAAAACATTGGAAACAGAGAGATCAGGCCCTGCTTGGCCCCAGAGGGTTCAGATTCACACTGTGTCCTTCAGAGGAGCACAAACCACAGGGCTGTAGCCAAAGCCAGGCTGGGCCATGCTGTGTTTCTGTGCTGAAGCAATGCTGCCTGAGCTCGTTGTCTTTTCCTTGTAGCGGGCAACCCTCCATGAATTCCTCATCTGACAGCTTCAGAATTCCCAGAAGCCCCATGGAATTTCCACTGAAATCAGGCAGAACATGAACAAGTGTTAATCAGTGTTGTAAGTGTTGTACAACCCACAGCAAGATTAGAACCACTGCCTTTTTGCCTTCTCCTGGGAGAAAGAACTCAGATACACTTAAAGTCAACTGATGCCTTCATTCTTACCTTGTTTGATTTCACTTTGCATGACTACACATAAGAGATGGTTTGTCTGCTGTGAATTGTGCCTCTAAAAGATTCCCAGAGTGGCTATATCCTACAGAGGATGTAGTTAAAGTGTGTTCTAAAATGATAGTCCAGACAAAGAGCACAACTATCTTTGGTGCACACAGCAACCACTTTAGGAAAATTATCTGGTAGCACATAACTCATGTTACATGACAGCATTTTGAAAAGGACAAGATAAAAGGTTAACTCATGGAAATCCATTATTAACAGCCCTCTTAGAGTCTGTCCCAGTGACAGATAGGTTCTCTCCTTTCTTCTGAGCTTTATACACCCCAGACTCTCCCAGTATAATCTTATTTTTTTGATACACTAGAATTAATCTGTCCCTATCTAAATAATAATTTGAAAATCTTCACAAGACTACATGTCTTTTATCAAGACAATGGCTGGTGGCATCACAGGCTGAGGAAGTCCCACTGTGTTTATTGATTGGTGTACAGCTACAATTCCCCAGTGATCTTGGAAGAAACTGTACTGGATGCTCAACAACTAAAATGAATGAAAACATTGCATTTTCTTGCACAAATAGTCTCTAATGAATCTCTTAGGCTTGAGATGCACTAAAACTCTGACTCTATGTCTATGATCTTTGTGGAGAAATTGTCCCATTTGTAGTGGACTGTTGTTACCATATTGGAAAATCCCCTCTGTGGACAGGGAAGGGCACTGTGTTCAGTAGTGGAGCTCATCTTAATCTCAGCAAAAAGGTGTAGCAGCATGTCCAAACCATCCACTTAATTCGACAGAAAACAAAGAATTACAGTTCTGGGAAGTTCTTGGTGTTGTGTGAGGCTGTGCTTTATTTCACTATCCCTCTTTTCTCCAACACAGAAGGATTTTAGAACAATTTCCTTTCTGTTCTTTTAATGAAACCACTCATCAGGAATAATTTGCTACAAATCCATACTTTGAACTCTCAAATTAGCGAAAAGAAAGGAACTCCAAGCAGTTTAGCACTCTCAGGAAATGAGGCGAGATGAAAGGACCACAGGCACGACAGGGAAATGCATTGTTAAAGGACCTGTGGGACAAGTGAAGTCACCAGCCCAAAGAGAAGAGAACAGTCAATGAGCAAACCTCAGACTGAAGGTAATTTTGGCTCAGGTTTGAGACTTCTTAAATGCTTCTGAGTCTTCAGAGGTTAGACATTCAAAGCCAGCTGAAAGCCAGATCTTCCTCTAGGCCCCTCTTATCATTAGGCACTTCTGAGAATCCAGCCTTGTTCTGCTCTTTTCTCCTGGGCTTTGATTCTGTCACTTCAGGTCCCATGTTCCACCTGTGAGATTGAAGCTAGATGTTCTGCACACCATTCGTCAGAAAGTTGAGCAATTTTTCTGCTCAAAAAAGCATGGATATGTACATTTTCAAATAGATTCTGGAAGTTACCCTATCCACAATAGCCAAATCAAGCCTAGAAGCCCAGGATTAATGACATAACCAAGAAAAGTTCTTTCTACCCTTGCTAAGGGAAGGAACTAGACAAATAGGCATAAAATTCTACATAATTTGTAAGAGATTAAATGCTCTCCTAAATTTTCAGCTAAGAAAGAGAAAATTAATACAAAGAGAAGCAGAAACAGAAGGTTGTTAATGGGCTTATCTCCACAATTTATGTTGGGAAGAATAAATGTATCAGTATTCTCCTTGTGAAGTTCCTTCCTTCCTCCCTCTGATGGTAATTTTCATAGCATGTATCCCCAGGTATGGGGTTTTTTTCCCGATTTAAAAAGTGCTTCCTGGCATTGGCCAATCTGTTGATCAAAAGGTGTATCCTTAGTAGCTCACAAACTACTTTTCTTGCGTGGAAACTGAGGTCCCATTATTCATTATCCATTCATTCTGATTCCAAGCAGCCCCAAACCTCAACCAGTTCATCTATGGATACAAAACAAATAGATCTAAAAAGATGTGACCTTCATATATCAAAACAGCTGCCATCTGGAGACCATAAATGCTCTGCTTCCACCTAGCATAAGCTTCTGCACAAGCATGCAAATTGAAGTCAATTTTTGGTAACTCGGGCAAAACGAGGTTCAACAATGTTTTAGTAAGATCACTGTTGAAATTATATCCTACAAGCCAGAAACTGAGCCACCATCCGTGTTCATTCACCCTATGAAAAAAGAACAAAAGTAAAATAAAAGCTCACAAAAAGTCACCTCATATAGTTTTTCTTGTTTGATTCCCCTGACTATGATTTCTCAATGGCCTGTGTTAAATGCCCCCATTATCACAGTGTGTCACAAGTTTTATATTTCCCAGCATTGACTCCAACTCCTACATACTGTGAGATGAACATTCAGACCAGCACATTCTCCCAAGGGATGCTGTGCCATGAGTAACCTCAGGAATTCCTTGCACCCAGCTCCTTGGGAAAGCACACACCCACTGCCATGCAGGGAGCAGGGCCCCAGGCTGCCCACGGGGGGACCTGGGTCACTGCAGGCGGCACAGCAGCGAGCCCAGCCTCCCCAGCCCCTGCTCCCACCAGGACTGTGGGGCTGAGCCCTGGCCCCGATTCCTGAAGTGAACCGTCTGAAAACAACGTTAGTAATAAACTGTTGTATCAACACAGCTGAGGGGTGATGAACTGCAAGAAGGAGGTGGGATTTGGCCGGGGGGAAACGCGCCTTTGGCCAGCTCTGCCGCGGAAATCTGCGTCTCGCTGATTGCTCCTCTCGGTTACAGCAGGGGTGTGAGAGAAGTGGCATTGACAGGATATTAAGATGCTGGTTCGTGGAGACATTTAAACATTTTAGTGCTGTTACTGCTGTGAATTTAAATAGCATACCCTTTTCTGCTACATTTTCTTACAGTACCTTTGAGGATGACAGGGAATGCAATGCTTGATCAGCCTGTGATCCCTGTAGTCCAGTGCCTTGTTGTAAACACTGCCCAGCAAGACTTTCCTAAAGAAACTCCTTACCCAAAGCTGCAGTTGCAAGTGAACCTGCTGCTGGGAAGTTTCTTCCCATCTTCAGTGGTCTGAAAGTGCTTTAAAGTTATCACAAATTCTTGATCTGTACTCATAATGGGCTCATAGCTATTTTGCTGCTTTAAAACCATAGTTTTTAATGGATAAAGAAGGATACAAATAAGAAAAACAATCAATAACAGAGAGCAGATATACTGTGCTGATTTTGAAGCTCAGGTATGGTCTTACATATTTGCATTCCTGTCATTGTGCTTTGAGAGCCATAGGTGTGTGTGTGTTTGCATCCACACCTAACACCAAGGCTTAAAGAGCTGACAGACTGGAAAAAGGGAAAGAAATACACTTACCCTTATTTTACAGATAGAGATCTAAGACAGAGAGGAATGAGGGGCCTACCTCAGGTCATTCAGGGAGTCAATAGCAGAAATTGAAAAAAGGTTGTCTGAATCCTGCCCAGCGCACTAATACCTTGACCTTTATACCAAGGCATTTCCACTTCCAAAGGAAAGAGCTGTACAGATGGCTGAGGGAAAGCAGTGCACAGACAATTAATTACGTTTTACTTGCCATTTCTTTCCTTCCCCCCCAGTTACCTCCTGGCCCTACAGCCTGAATCGTGAATTCTTGAAGAATTTTGTTCATTCAGGGAATCTATACATAGATGATAAATAGAAGCTGGAGGAAAAATACTGCGATGATAGAGTAGGTGAAGGAGGTTTTCTGTGTTACTAATGTATTTCAATATACCTCTCCCTGAGCTCTCTGCAGCTACTCTGAAGAAAGAGAGAAAAATCCTGAATACTTGGCTTTTTAGTCTAGGTGAGAACTGCAGATAGTATGTGAGAGTGTATCTCAGCTCCTTAAAGAATGACTGATAAAGAGTTTTGTTGAAAATGACAGAAAAAAGAAGAAAGATCCTCTGCTTTAGTCCTTGCCCTGAGAATTTCCAGGCATTCCCTGTAGATATGAAAGATTCCACAGGACATTGGCAGTGGTAACTGCAATGCTTGAGGGGGCCAGTGAGGATTTTTTTTAAGGCACTGATAAGTGCATAAGTCCCACTGACAGGTATTATATTCCTTAGCTTTGCTTGAAATGCCACACCAAAAATAATACTTGGAACAGCAGATTTTCAGCATTATCCTTCATAACTGCAGATGATGTTGGATTAGATTTAATTTTTCAATTATATTAAGAGTGTTTTTACTTCTGCTGGGAATGAAGTTCTGCTCGGTCACCTCTTCAGAGTCCTGGCCTTGTGTTTCTGAGGGTTCTTGGGTTCTGAAACAAGTTACTTGAACTGTTCTGTCACAAGAAACTCACCCTTCCCGCCTTCTTCTACATTTTCTCTCCCTGATGATGCCACCTCCCTAATGTCTCCTCCAAAGACATTGAACTGAATAACAACATATGTCACCCTCAGTACTCCGTGTGCTGAATTTTGTTGGGTGTTGCTTTTTGATTTACAGCTTTGTGTAAATAAATTCAGCACAGGTTTTAGCCTGCACAACCTCTTTGTGTGCTCTCACTTGTGTGGATGGAAAGCAGGAGATACACAAAGGCAATCACCAGTGCCACTGGCTTGAATAGCTTGTTAGAGAGTTTACATCTGGCACAAAGGCACACGTGCAAACTGTGCTCCTTGTATAAAGCACGTTTGGGAACAGAGAATGACTGAAACAGAAGAATGAGTGCTTAGTCAGTGTCTTGCCCTTCCCATAGGGAGCCACGTCTCCTTCCTGCCAGCAGTCATCTGTACACTGGAGAAAGCTTTGAACAGCTACAACTCAGACACTGATCCTGCTAATCCTGCTAATCCCATGCCCTGGTGTGCTCCACTAGCCTGTGAAAGACAGACTCGAACTTCCCCAACTAGTGGCACTCTACATTTCAGAAAGGTGGCTCACACATCTCCTCAGGCCCAGCCAAAAGGGGAGCAGTAAACACAGCAGCCAAAGGACCTGCACAGCCATTGTGCCAAACAACAACCCAGCTCCTTGGAGACCCATGAAAGATGGTCTGGTTTGTATCCACACACCAGAAGTCAATGTTGGTCTCAGTACATCAGATTTGGCCTTCACTTAATCCCACTGGCCTCAGCAACAGCTTTTACACACAGCCAAAGAGAACCAGGTACTCCAGTAATGGAGTGAGAAAAACATTTTTATTTCTCTTTTGACCCTCAATCAGCACTGCCAAGCACAAGTATGTATTACATTAGCCCACACATCCCGTGAGCTTTCAATTAAAGATGGCAACATCCATGTGGGAATAGTGACCAAAGGAATCCTCAAATCCTACAGAAACTTGTAGGTAGCTAAAAAAGTGCAAAGATGCTGTGTGTGGATGCACATGTGTATGTCTGAGGAAAGGCACCCTTTGTACCAATAAACTTTAAAATATGATTTATGCTGTGCAGGCAGCAGCCTCAGACATCAAAGCTTCAGACTTAGTGCAGTGTCAAAAAACCATGAAGCTTTAAGGCTCGACCAAGCATCAACCCCAAGCTGAGGCAGAAGCTTTTACTCTTGAGACCTCTGACTGAATGGATTAGATTAAAAAAAAAAATACAAACCCCACCACTCTCTAAAACTGCTGGTAGAAAAATAAATTACTAAATGTATGTTTGCTCAAGTATGTCTTTATTTATCCTGCTGTATTCTACAAGTAATGCTTAAACTCCTTGCATTTTAAATGGAGGCTAAAACCAGCTGTAAATGCAATAGCCAATGAACTAGCAATAACAAATGCATCCAGCAGAGACAAAGGTTTGCTTTTAATCAGAGAAATGAAAAAATTCAGGGTAATACTATATTAGACATTTTGCCTTGTGCTGCAGAGTGGGTTGGCCTAGAGCCATGCAGCAAGGTACAGCTCTTTCCTTTGTGCACTCATTTTTACAGAGCCACAGGAGACCCACCCAGGGTTTTTGGGCCAGATGTGTGATCAGGAATGGATGCAGCAGCTGGGCAGAGAGTGAAAGAGTTCTGCTACCAGTGCTGTGGTAGATCCTGGTGACTTAAGGACTACAGACTGCTTTGGCTTTTCTGTCTAGAGAGCAGAGCTGTGCTTAAAACTGCTGTGGTGCCAAAAGATGGAATCTCCTTGCTCTGGAAAAAGCTCATTCAGCAAGAAACATATAGATCTAAACAGGGAAAAAAACCTGGATGTTTTATCATTTCTCTTTCATGTATCAAAAATACATCATGACAGAGACCCTAAATGGTCATTTGAGGACTCTCCCTTAATTTCAGGGTGAGTTCCATACCTGAGGGGCTCACAGAAACTGTACCAGATACCTATCCAAGTCTTTCACATGGTCTGTGAGAAAGAGGAAATTACTACAAAACCCTCTAGTGGGATTAAGGTCATAACCCTTTAAAGCCTTGTGGTTTCATCCTTAGATTCTGCCATGCTTTAGCTGCCAACACAACTTAACAGTTCAGCTTTTTGAACTTATGGCAGCCTCTGCTCCCACTGTTTCTGTTGAAAAAGGCATGAAGTCAGTCATCTGGGTTCCATACTCTTGTATGAGAAGGTGACAGAACTGCTAATGGGGGGACACTGCCTTGCTTGGCACAGTGCACTCAGAGTTACAAACAACCTGCACCAGCTGGTGGGCTGCAGCTGAAATGATAGCTGGCATTAACACTGCTTGCACAGCTTATCTACAGGTCTACTTTGAGAGGATTTCATTACTTGGACTAGCATCAGGCTCCCAGTGTTCTGCACAGACAAGGATTTCCTGCTCCCCATCAAGATTTCACAGGCTGATTTCATGTTAAGGGATGCTGGTTACTGTTTCCCACAGTTTCACTCCCCTCTCCATGTACTCACAGACACAAACCTCTCTTTGTGGCAAATTTGCACACTTCAGAGCTCCTCACCTGCAGCCTGCCTAGGGCAAATTGGCAAAAAGAATAAAAGGCAAACAACAACAACAACAACAGTTGTGATGCTCCAATACAAAAGAAAACTGAATCTCTTCCTGTTGGTATCTAAGCCTGGCTGCTGACAAAAAAGATGGAAGGGAAAACAAAGAGAAAGATGAAGGGTAGAATGAAGATCCCAGGTAGGAGGCTGAGGGTCTGCAAAACACCCTCTCTGCCACTTATAAACTCTAAGACCATTTAAGAAGCACTGCATTGTAATTTCTATAACAGGGCATCCAACCAAGTTTAGTGACATGGAACAAGTTGTCAATAGGCCTACAGATCTGCAGGAGGACTTTAACTGGGTGAGAACACCTCAGGAGGGGGGGAGGCTGAATTCTTCTTTTTAGCAAAAGATGTTACTAGGAATGGCAGCTTTTGAGAAGGAAAAAACTTTTATTCCTTTTGTCTCTTTTATCATAAAAATCTACTAAACCACAAACTGTTCAGCTTTGCAATGAGAGTGCCTTTTGTATCATTTATATTACCCTACTGTGCTCTTATTATTAAAAGTCTTATGCTTAAGAACAGCACTTGGAAAAACATGTTCTTAAGAGCTTGAAAACACTCCCTGCAATGCTTTCTTCCTTTACTCCCACCCCAGAGTACCAATCAACAAGTGAATTTTGTATTCAGGCCTCCCCCTCCACCCACCCAGACACTTTTGTGAAATATTAATTCCTCCTCAGGTTCCAAAAAAAAAGAAACCCAACAAACCAAACCCAAAAAACCAGCCTATTGTAAAACAGCTTGAGACACTTTACTCCCTCCAGGAAATGCCATCCAAGACCCTTTGGATGTCTGGAGAGCAGGAAAGTCACAGGGTGAGAGGTAGGAAAAGCCATTGCCCCTTATAAAGCAATGATGAATCTGAAAGACAGTCAAGAAAAGCCTGTCAGGACATGCAAATCTCCCTCAGTACACTGAAGTCTCTGAGAGGTGTGGGGACTGTGGCAATCCTGGCTGTCCTTTAGGAGAAGAGGAGCTGCCTGAGCCTGTGTGCTGTTGGAGTTCACAGATTCCATGCAGCTGAGCAGTGTAAGTTATCACAAGCTCTAGACTAGAGCAGACATCAGAGCACTAATCTGCTACATGCAGGATAAGCATCTCTTCTCTGCTTTTCTTCACCCTAATTTATATTATTGTCATCAGTGAAAAGTGCTGGACTACCTGAACATCATGAGATAGACCAAATTTGGGAGATCTACCCTAGCCCAAGAAACAGAGGGGGAAGAAGGACCAGAACTGGCAAGTGGTGATCTCTACTCATTTAAGATACAAGTGATAACAGTAGAAAGTTTTCCAATAGCATCCTACAAAGTACTCCTTAAAGAACTGCTTCATTCAGTAAAGGAGGGCAGTTCTGTGCTGCTTCAGTGTGTGGAGAAGTTCTGGTGCATGAAAGCTCCAGAGCTTCTGGAGGCAGCTAAACCTGAGGCTGTGGTCCAGTCACGGGCCAGACATGGCCACTACTGAGGATGTGATGGTCTGCACCAGCAACAAGGCCTGTGGAGAGCTTTTAACAACATCTTTGCTGGGAATTCCAATCTAGTAGACACAGAAAACATCCAAAGCAAAGCCCTCAGCAGCATACTGTGTAGGGCTCTTGGCTCACCTGACTCAGAGTCTGCCTGATAAATCCACTGACTGAGCTGCCCTAAGGATGCCAAATTATCATTGTACCCCAGGCCACAGCAACTCCCCTGAGCCAGAAAGGAAGCCTGAAAAAGAGGCCATATAGAGGGCTACATAGAACCCTCCATGGGTTTTTCAGATAGGCAAGTCAGATGCCTCCTGTGCCACTTGAGATACTGAGCAACAGTGGGTCCTGCCATCTCTGCAGAGGACTGACAGAATTTCTGATCTGCCAGAAATGAATGCAAGCATATGAAAGCAGGATGAGCTAACATAGCTGCAATGAAAAGAGAACAGGCAAAGGATTGATGTCTTGGGGATCTCTCTTCTGATACTGTCCATTTCTCACTGAGAGTTTCATAGCAAATGATTTTTAATTTCCCAGACGTACATTCATTTCCCCTGAGAGTATCTTTTCAGAGACTTAGATAATACAAGCTCCTGTGTATCTCTGGGTAATATTTTGCCCTTTTTAGAAAGGACTTTGGACATGCAGATCTGAAGTCAAAATTGCATGCAACTGATCAATGTTCATGGTCAAATATAATCAAATAAGACATTTCTCCTCTGATTAATTTCAAGTGCATTGTCAAAGGTGGTACAGATAATATCAAATTCACATTGCAAGTCAAAGAAGGCAGCACAATGAGTCCATACTTTTCAGCTGTCTGGTTTGATGAGAGGGTACGGATTGCTCCACTCTTGGCAGGGAGGAGCACATCTCACAAACCCAGAAAAAAAGGAGGTGTTTTTCTTCATGGTTCACCAATAGGGGACAGCCTTTTGCATATTCGTCAGATTAACATATTCTCGGATGGCATTTCCCAGGGGGAATAAAGTGTCTCAAGTTGTTTTTCAAGCTCCTGTGCACTGTCTGAACAGATAGCAATGAAATTGCATTGCTAATGTTTGCAGTGGAGAGGCTTCCTATTCTCTGCTACGATGAAAACATTCAAGACTACATTGCTACACGTACTCCATGTCTCCAAAGGTAGAGAAGAGCTTGCTGTGTCCTAAGCAGAATGCCATGCAGTTAAATGATGGGGCAGCAACCAGAGAATATTTCTTGTGATGGAGGAGCCAGATTTCATTGTGAAAGCACATGCCAGCTCACCTCAACCGAACTGGTTATGGTGCACTTTACTTACAGCACATCAGCAATATATCTGCTCTGTCTCTCCTAGAAATTTTCAAACCACAGTCTCTGTCCCCCTCTCAGCTCATGTTCATTCTTTCCTTCCTCTGTCTCTCCCTCAAATGCTGATTCCCAGCCTTTTGCCAAGTATTGTAGTTGTGTACCAGGAAAAGCAGAAACATTTTAGTCTCTTCAACACCATCCCCTCTCCCCCTGCTGCTTTCCCTTTTCCCTCCATCCTGTTGGTATTTATGGAAAGTGGGGGAGGAGACTCTTAGGTGGTACAAATAAAACGTGTATACTTGGGCAGAAAGGCTTCACACCTTTCATCTGTCCCAAACTCAGAAGCTAATAGGGTGACAAAGATACACTTACCCAACCAAGCTACTCATAGGGCAATTTCTCCTTCCCCATTCCTCCAGAGGCGCAGATCTGTTCAAATTTCCTGTTTGTTATTCCCTGGTAACATGGCTCTTTCATTTCAGCCATCAGTTTCTATTTCTAAGTCAGTTTGTTCTGAGATCTGTTTACAAGCTCAACACGAATATAAAGGGACAGGGCTTAGTGCTCTTGTTTAGTATATATTTTTATGAAACCTATATGTCAGCAACAGCTGTTGGTATGAGTGATTAGACAATGTCTAAGTAAAATTATTAAATATGAATAACACAGGATACTTATTCAGACTTAATCTCCCTCTCTCAATCCTCCAGACATTATCTGTTGAGAGTTGCTAATGCAGAAAATGTTGCTCCTATCATCCAGACAGCAATATGAGCTATCCCATGTAAAATTTGATGGATATACTTCCTCACAGTGAGGTGGGAGGTGGGCAGAAGGCAGGGTTTCCAAAGAGCAGGTTTGAAACCCCATGCATCAGAGTTGTCAGCTAACTGCATATTAGATTTACTAACAAGCCTTACCAGGGCAGGGATTTCTAATTTATCACTGTCTCACACTGGAAGAAATGCTTAAAATACATGACTGTTTTAGGTAAGACCTGCAAATTAGTCTCCATCTTCTTGCATTCCCCCGATCTTTACAGTGAAAACACCTGAAATGTCTGAGTGTGACAAAAATCTGCCTGCTTCAGATCTGCAAATAACAAATAGTAACATCCCATTCCATTAGTTCAAACCTGCCTTAATTTCATAAGAAAAAATGTCCTATGTTTTGGACAATAAGTATCCACATCCGTGGTAGGTGCCCATTACACTTTTCAATGTAGTTCACCAAGCACCCACCAAGCACCCACCATTCTGTTTCTCAGACAAAAATGTTTATAGATCTCTTTGCCTAAAGGCTTCTTACAGCAGGGTGGAAATTGTTACCCAGAAAGCTTCTGGCCAGAAGTTTTGTCCTGTCTGTAAAAAGCTGATTTCACAACTCCTCACTGACCCTCCCTCAGAAACATGGGGCTGCCTGACATGCATTTAGGGTTTTGCAGACATTTGCTTCCTTCCACCCCCCAAACACATCCATCAGAATATGCACTGATAGAAACACAGGAAAGCTGGTCCCCAAACACCCCCAATGCCTTTAAGTTACGTTCCAATTCTCCCCAGAGGGTATTAGCTGAGACTCAACCTCTAAGTACAGAACAAGTGCCAGCTCTCCTGTTCCTTCTCACTGGGTTTCAGCAGCAGATCTTGATGTTTGATCTCTTGGTGAGCGATTGAAGGCAGAGACAGTGTGGTCCCCCTCCTGTTATTTAATGCTGTTTTTCCTCAGTTAAGCAATTAGCACAGTCGCTGAGCTGTTTTACAGCAGGTGTTACTGCCCTGAATTGTTCCGCAGCTGCGCAGGATCAAAGAGTCACAAAGGGAGCCCAACGTGAAGATCTGCCACATGTTCCTTTAACTCGGCGTTGCTTGGTATTAATAGTTCTGACTGTGGTCATTAACTCTCTTTCTCTATAAGATTTTTTTATTTCTTGCAACACATCTGAGAGCTTTGTTCCAGACTAGCAAGCCATGACTGTGAGCCAGGGAAGATGAGACTGATGGAATGTAGCCAAGGCTGTGGCACTGTCCTACAGAAATATTTTAGCCAAGAAAGGAAAGATCTCTTGCTGCTTCAGTTAATATTATCACTAGTGTACTTAAGAGCCCTTAAGGATGTGTTGCTTGTTTTCAAAAGTCTAAATATGACGACATAGCTAGGGAGCCTTAAGAATTATAGTATATCCTAAGGAAGCATTAACAGAATTGGCTCAATAAGGAGAAAACAAGTCAAAACTGAAACTGTCAGCAGAGAAAAATAATAAAAGCCTCCTCCTCCCTCACAAAAATATTGTATCCGTAGTTTTTCCCGTGTTCCTCAAGTTTAAAATTTCCTCCTGTAATAAAGGTTTTGCATCAACAGCTCTGTCTCAAATTGGTGTAAACTTTCAAAGCCACCTATGATAGATTTGACATCCCAAAAGCTTTGGCAAAGGGCTTGCCAGAGCCTTTTGAGCAGGTGCTGCTGCTTGTCTTTTAGATCTAGGACTCCAAAACATAATACACTCCACAGTCTGTGGTGAGAGACAGGGAGGAACAGAAGGCAATGCTGAAGGGAGAGAGAGGGGAAGGAGAGGAAAACAGTGTCTCCAGTTACAAAAGGACTAGGAAAGTGGGGCAGGGGTGGTTTGGCAGCAACAAAACACAGAGAGGATAAAGGAAACACACTGAAGTTGCATAAGACATTATGCAGCAGATAGTGTTATGAGTACAGCCATGAGCTACTGCTTTAATTGTTTTGTCAACATAACAATGAATACGTATTTCACCCACTTAAGTGGCACTATTAAGACTTCACAGAGTTCAGGCCTTCCTCAATTAACTCCATCAGGCAGTATGCATTCCAACAGCAGTTTCAAAGGTATGGATTTCCACTCTATTAAACTCTATTAAGCTTGTATAGATCATAAAACTGTAAACCTGACAACCTGATGATAGCTCATTTTATTTTTCTCTTTCCCCTAAGCCATTATTCCTTTGCTCCTGTGTTTTGCCACTTGACACGATAGGCTTGGCTCTCTTCCTTCAAGGCCTGACTTACTTTCTAGAGACACTATTGTCCTGAACATCTTGATAAGATTGGGAAGTCCAAAGTCTATGGCTGGGACTCAAAATCAGAAAGTGCCTCCTTGCAGTCTGTCTTCTCATAGAGCTCGAGAGGCATCTTTCATTGAGAAACAGTTTCTTTAAACCTGAACAGTAATGAGCACAAAAAAGGGTTGAGGGATTTCTGGGAGTGGTGTAAAATTCTGCCAGTAGTAAGGCAGAGTGTAAATTAGAAATTGTAGGGATAAATATTCTTTGGTTTAGGAAGGTTGATTCTTGTTTCTGTTGCATAGCACTGTTTCTCCCACGGAACACGCTAACAGCGAGACTCATGCCTTCCTTGGGGATAACTTGTCAAAGAGGATATGGATATGGATTCTATCATTTTTCCTCACTGTAAGGACAGATGCTTGCTCTGACTGGCAGATCTAAAGAATGAATTATTTTTCTCTCTGCTGAGATAGATATACTCTCTAGATAAATTTGAGCATGATCAACAGATATCTTCTTTAGAAGACTGACACAAAACTTGAAAAATGATGAACATGTCCCCTGGCAGGAACATCCTCTCTGCAAAGCAGTGACATAGAACTGGAAAAAAATGATCTATGCTCCTTTCCCATTCCATCATTTTATTCTGTGCTCTACACCTCTATCAAGGCAATCATAAGATGAAGACTTGAGACAAAGTAAAAATATGGTATATTGCCAAATAGTTTTTAATCGTATTTTTGGCTTCTCCATTGTCCATTATTCCTTAGGAAGAACTTTGTTCCCTGGCAACTGGATGTTGAGTGTAACTTCCATGTTGTACAGGGAATTAAGACTTTGTTTGTAACCTCTTCTAAACTCCACAGATTCAGGGCAGCTCAGAGAATAATGTTTCTTACATTGTAGAAACACCAGAGAAAGCTAAAAGTGGGCCAAATCCTGCTGTGCTACCTATGAGCCAGGAGACCTTGCCAGAGCTCCACAGCCTGCCCAGGTTCTGCTCCTGAAGAGATCAGCTGTGATAGGAACTAACCCAGGGGCTCCCCCATGGTCAGAATCCTCCTCTGAAGAGAAGATGGCCAAAAAATTACATGGGAAATGTCACTTCAGCCATTCAACCTCCAGCACCTCCTTCCTAAGTAGGACAGATCTTCTCCTTCCCCAGTTTTGTTACATTTCCCTGGACTTGCTCCAGCATCCAAATGTCCTTCCAGAACTGAGGGGCCCAGAACAGGACTCAGGATTCCAGGTGCAGCCTCAGCAGTGCCACGTACAGGGGAAGAATCACTTCTCTGGTCCTGCTGGCCACACTATCCCTGGTGCAGGCCAGGAGCCATTGGCCTCCTTGGCCACCTGAGCTCATGTTCAGCTGCTGTTGACCAGCACCCCCAAGTCCTTTCCTGCTGGGGCCACTTTCCAGCCACTGAAGTGATGCAACAATACCAGAGCAACCTGCACACTTGGAGTGGCCTCACTGAAGCACTGGGGTACCACCAAACCCCTGACTTAAGAACCTCTCTCTTGTGTTTTATTTGGTCATCATTTCCAGTCACTTTGCTCTATTTCAATTAATATTGTAAATAGTTCTGAACATAAACCCTCTTTATTTGTTTCTAACACTCACTGGGTGCCCAGCACTAATGATCATCACAGCCATTAGTGACTCAGAGGATTCTGAGTTCTGGCTGTACTTAAAAGAACTTCAAACATCTCAAAGCATGGAAATTGATAGTTGGGGCTTTCGAAATATTAATTAATATCTATCCCACTGCTAACCTCTAACTTCCTATCTTTGTCCATCCCCCTTTACTTTTTAAGGTGTGTTTATTCTCTCCAATCACTTTGCTCTGGTTGTGTTGGAAGGCTGCAGCAATACACCAAGGATAAATTCCACACAGAAAAGCTGCTGTACTTGTACCAATTATTTGCGCACCACAGAGCTTCCCTTTTATAATTGACTTCATACATTCATGTCTTCAGTGCTAAGTGTGTAGCTTCATCACTGCACTAAGCTTTGTTCTGCTCAGAAAGCAAGCGCAGTAATTTCCTGATCTGGGCCTGGGAGGTTTGTTTGTGCAGGCACAGAGTCCTGAATGGCATTTGTGTGGCTGGGGGCCCGTGCAGAGGGAGCATTGGAGCTGCTGGAGCCCTGCACCGTGGCTGAGCCACGAGCTCCTCCCTGCCTCACTCACCACTTACACAGCATCCAGCTCAGCATGCTGATCCCAATTCTCCTCCTCCATTACTAGAAAGCCTCAGGAATCACCCCAATATCTCCCTCTCATTCTGTTCTGCACAGAGTCTGGCAGGGAAGGAAATCTTGCTGAGCCCCCTCCTTCACTGAGAGTGAATGTGGAGTATACAGCACCTATTTTTCTTTGTTCTGCATCTGCCTGTAAAGAAAATTAAGGTTGGCAGAACTTTACTACAAGATTTAAAGTAAGTCACTGGTAAAGCAAACTTGTTTGTAATGGAAATATGAGATTTAAAGTACATCACTGATAGATAAAATAAGTCTGTTTGTAATGGAGATAAAAGCTATTTATATTGCTGTGGTACAGGGTAAACATATTTTTTCCAGTCAACAATAAACTCACCAAGAAATGCATTTTCTCTTGTCCAGAAGCTATCCCTGAATTCAGGTCAAATTTCCTGATGGTTCCATCTGAGGGTAAAAGAAAAAAAGAAAAAAAAAAGAGCCAGGACTCTCAGGACAGCTGTAGATAGTTTTGTTACCTTTGACCCAACAGTTTCATGCAGACCCACTTAATTAATTTTTACTGAGGTCCAATTCGTCTATGCAGAAAGCATGGAAATAAATAAATTACTGCATTTTGTAAATTTTGATGACTTCTAACGTCTTTTGGTTCAATATTTCAATTTTGATTTCTTCTGCCTGAAACAGCCCTCCATTGCACTCATCTTGACTTATTACTTCAATTTATACAGGACTAGATGAATTACTGAGATGCTTTTAATAGCAGTTTTCACACTTCCAGTGTCTAAATTTTGGAACTATTCCCAATAATTAGCCTTACCTTTGAATTTTCTCATCTTACTGTTAGCTGGAAGCTTAAAAAAACCAAACCATATAAAATCTGAAAAAGATTTTTAAAACAAGCTTGTCAGAAGGACATTTTCTAGAGGAATGCCAGGACAAGCTGCAGGGTTATGGCTTCTCAGTCTCTGTGAGTTATCTGGGATTCCTCTCACCTGTTCTGCAGTTCCATAGACAGCTGTTGCAAAGGTAACAGCTCAAGAAGAAGTTGAAATACTACTAATAAAAAAGAATGTGCCAACAAAATCCACTCTCCTGTGCTGACCAAACTCATATCAAGTTTTCTTGTCCCTTTTCAGTGAATTTTTCAAAAGTCTGTTTACTTAAAACATGTCTCCCAGGTTTTATTAAATGCCTGAAAAAGGGGGAGGCTGAGAACTGAGACAGGCTGGGAGATCTCAAGAATGCCTAACTTTGGCTTTGCAGGTTTAAATAGTATTAAGTAAGGACATTTCTGGAGAGCTCCAGTGGTCATCTGAGATCTAAGGCTGGGCTGAACAGCAGCCACACAACTAAAGCCTTTGAGTCCATTAGCCTGAAGCTGTGAACGAGGAATGCACTCAGCAAACACTGAGCTCAGTGAAATGGGAGGGAAAAGTCCCTTTTCCTCTGAAGGGGAACGGGCAGCTTGCAGTTCACCCAGGATATTGTGTTGCCTGTGGTTTTGGGATGGGAGGCCCCTTTTTTTTTTGACCAATGTGCAATAGTTGAAATTGAGCTGGCAGAACCTGCCTGGGGAACAAACTCACCTTTTATTAAAACAAAAGAAAACTTGCCAGAGCTGCTAGGCTCAACACAGCACGATTAAAGACATTGGGGAATTTACCAATTGAGGAAAGGGCAGAGCATGGAAAAAATCAGAAGTTCTAGATCAGTTAAAAGTAGCCAGGGAAAACCCTGAGGCTCTGCAGCTGGTCATTACTGATGCAAGAGACAGACTGGCTCGTAGAGAAGGGATGTAATGGGAGAAGAGGAACACATGAATCTGCAGAGCTCAGCACTAGGGCTGACCAATCTCACACAGCCCTGGCAGCTGTAGGGCACAGAGCCCTTCTTAGAGCAGGGGCTTTGCCTCAGATCCCTGTCTGCCATGGGAACGTGTGTCACCGTGTCTGCAAGCCTTAAGCAGTGCAGCTCGCTCCCTCCCAAAGGAGATTGGTGTGAAAAGTAACCCCAGAACGTGTCCACACCAACTGCAACCTGCAGGTACCTCCGGGAGCTGCAGTGATGGAAGCAGCCCCTCATCCTCCGGCAGCAGGTTATCACCAGCCCTGCTGGGAATCATCAGCACTGGAGAGGCTTCAGCTAAGGAACCCCTTCTAAAGGCATTCAGTGCAAGAATGTTAATTGCTGAATGTGATTCCCTGCCTCCGGCGAGCCAGCAGCAGAGTGAAGGTGGAGGGAGGATGAATAAAATGAGCCCCCTGAGGGAGGTGAGCAACAGGTGTGTGTATTTACCTAGACATTGATAAAGGCATAAAACATATCCAAGTTCTTTTCACACTCTCATCAGTAGCACTGGGTTAAGGTATCCAAGGTTTCACCACACAGAATCCATTTCTGCCTTGCTGAAAAACTGCCTGACTCACATTCAGGCTACAAAATACTGATTAATAACAGGACTTATGGCCATGTGGCTGCACACCAAGCCAGACCAGAGTTTCACCAGGCTTCTGTATTTACTGTATGAGAGAGTTTGCTTTGAGGTTCACCAGGGTCTCATATAACTCAATCACTGTCCATGCCTCTCCTGAAGGCAGCTGTACAATCTGTAGGTGTGTTTTCAGGTCTGATCTCTGCTGCCAGAAAGAGCATGCAGCAAGCTCAGTGTAACCTGCCTCCTACTCACAGCCAAGAAACCCTGTGCCTGTGTTAGAAAGCAATTAATTGATATTTTCCAGTGTATAACAATACAAAAGAATGGCAACAAACCTCTCATGCCCTGCTGCATTTCAGAGCTTTGTACAAAAGTTTCTCCCCCTCCACCTCTCCTCCTGTCTGCCATGAGAAGTGACAGAAAACATCAGATTCCAGTGCCCAAATTAAATGTAGTAATCTGATCAGAATGAAATGCCAAGTGAGTCACCTCCTTCAGCAGCCCCTGTGCCACCTGTCCTTTGCTCTGCCTCTTAGCTTTCCTAGTTTGCTGCTCAACACAGTGTCCAAGATAATATAAAATGACCCCGATAAAGAAGGAGCTAATGGACAAAAACACCATGAGAGCTTTCAGGTGGAAGTCTGCACTATTAGCAGATATAAGTGATGACATTTGTGGGGAGCCTGCCCTATACTCTTCCTTTTCAATGGAAAAAGTGATGTTGATAGAATAATTCTGAATTTTTCACCTCTCTTCTAAATGGCACATCAGTGAGACAGTGACAATGTTCTCACCATTAAACCTGACAGAGAAACGTGTGTTCCCTGATTCCAGAAGGCTGCAATAATGTAAAAAGTGGTATGAATCTGATCCAGATGACCAGATAGAGATCTAGACACAGAACAATAGTTTTTAATACACTTGCTGAATTTGGTACCAGTTTTTGTTCCTGAAAATCAAAGAAGAAACTGATTTAAAGAGGTTTTCTGCTTCTTCTTTTTTTTTTTTTTTGCTTTTGGTTTTGCTTCTTAAAAAAAGGTAACGTACCTATGAACTCTGAGCTTGTGTCCTAACTGGGAAACAGAAGGGAAACTTCAGTAAAGGCTCCTCTATAATTCCTTCTCATTCTCATTCCATCAGCAAGTCAAGAGTTCTGCCCTAAAATAGAAGAAAACTCAAAGATAGGCTCCACCCCACCCCCTGTACAAGCACCTTTTCTCTTTGTTTAAGTTCAGTGTAACTCACTGCTTAGGCTTCCTCAAGTACTGCACTTCAGTGAGACACTACCATGCCTCCAAGGCCATCCCAACAAACAGGTCTCTGATGAAAGGTTCTTCTTCTAAAGCAAGATATATCCAAAATAAAGCAACCAAAACAAGCTCCCAGTCCCCCCTATCAAACACTGCTTGACGTACCAGCCCCCCATGACTGAGCCTCAAGTCCTCAAGTAACACTGCCAACACTTTCCATGCCAATCAGATTTTATCAGCAATAGCTTTGCTGCTACCAAGGCTAAGAAAAAAGGCAGAACAAGAAGAGGATTGAATGGTGGGAAAGCCTGTTGAAAGAAAAGAGAGATCCAGTAGAAAAATGGGCTGTGGTAGGGGAAGATGAGCTGTTCACACTGCATACAGCAGTTTACCTTCTCTGTATTCTTTGTCCTTTTCCTGTATCTGGCTGGCTTCCTAAGGCTTGAAACATCTGATAGCAGGAAGGTAAAACTGTCCTAAATGTCTCCAGAAATCTGCTTGCCTATTAGTAATTCCCTAGAGAAAATGTGAAGAAAATCAAACACCAGACTTCACATCCTGAGCAAGCCTGGTTATGCATATTTAATAAAAGGAAACATACATTAAGATAAAAATGGGTGTCCATGGAAACTGCATATCTATCTTAAAAAAAAACCCAACCCAAACCAAACAGCACCCCATATTAAATTTTACATATGATTTTCTTTTATCTTACAGCCTCCCTCTACCAATTGTGGTGCAATGTATTGGCTGTCAGAGATCCCCACTGCCTGCCTGTTACTTTGGCATCTCCAGGATGATCTCAGCACTGTGCAGCTCTGAGATGTGTCGTGTGCCATACACAGCTCAGGCTGCATGCAGGCTTTCTGCACCAGCCCAACACAGGCTGCAGCAAAAACACTGAGGATGCCTTGCCCCCAGGATTAAGAGCTCTTCAGTAACTTCTTTTGTAGGGGGTTAGAGGGGGGAAAAAAAGCCCAAAATGAAACAAGATGGCGCAGGAAAGCCCAGAAGCAGCCTGTGCTCAGCAAAGTGAGAAGGAGAAGCTGCACTCTGAGCACTCACTGTCCCTGTCCTCACACTCTGCAGGTACAGGGGATAGACAAGGAATATGGATATAGGTCATGGGGACTTGAGGATCATTCCCAAGTTATTTAAAGCAATACCCTGAGCCCACAGTGCTGTAGCAGTTCAAAGCTACAACCAGCAGCTGTCCTGGTGCTCCATATGGGGTATCTGGGCTGCAGCTCTGAAAGCTGGGGTTCATGCTCAGGACAGAGCACCAAGCACTTGCGTGTGGGGGAATCAACAAACACTGAATCATCTCGTGGTTCTCTCAGCCCCATCTCCCAGGGCGGTGCTGAGCACCCAGCAGTGCTCAATGAACCCCTTTGTTCCCAGCACCAGCTGCTGGGCAATGTGCTGAGAGCTGCAGCAAGCAGAGCTTTGCAGGAGATGTGTGCGTGGAGACAGACAGCAAAGGAACAGTGTTGCAATTAGCACAGGGTGTACAATCAAACTCCTATCAAAATGAAAGCAAAAGTTGGCTTCTGCAACATTTTACCTTCAACAAACAGGCAAATATGCCAAGTCTACCAGCTGGCACTAGTGCAGCTCTGGGAAAGCAGTGAGTTGTACACACTGGGGCACACTGAGTGATACTGTGGTGACAGCAAAGGTCACCATGGGATACTTGGCCCCTTCTAACCTGTTTCATATGGATCTTACTGTATCAATCGCCACAGGACTCAGCAGCTTTGGGGATCAAGACCATAGAAAAGCAGTATCCTAAGCTATCACCTTATTACCATTGTTTCCAATAGAGTCGTGGTTTTCCCCTCTTCAGTAACTAGGAAATTAAATCCAGTCCCTACTGAATTTTTAATGACAGTAAGAATTTCCACAGTGGGATCAGACATTTGAACAAAGAGCAGCAGTTTCCCACCTCACTCCACAGAGCACTGGCAAACCCAACCTCTACCCTCCTCATCAAGTCTCTGCACATATTCTTTCTGTAGCTTCTGCCTTTCATTTAACTTGCTCTAAAGGAAAGATATCCCAGTTACCCAATTGCTAGACAAACATAACCACACACAGCTAAACAATGCTAATAGATTCCCTTCTTCATCCAGCACACTTACTGCAGGCTTCACCATGCATTCATGAGCACATTTGGTTTCCTCCCTGCTTCTCTTCTGTGTTCATCTTGAACAAGACAGAAATTTTATCCTATTCCTGTTATCATGCCAAGCACCCATACATTCATTCCATGGCTTGATCCTCCTTACAATTCCTGAAACTGGGCACCTGCAAAGTCTGCATGTTGAAGCTGCAGTGCTGCATTCAGGAGCAGACCTGCAAGCTCAAGCAGCAAGCAGAGGCTCTCTGGCCTTGTCCACATCATCCTGCTCTAGCACTCCCACTTGAGCTGCTCAGATCTCTGACTTCCCACACCCTTTTCTACACTACTCTTAAGCTTTTCTGAAAAGTACTCTGGCCTGTATGTCCCTGGTGGAGAGGATGACCTCGCTGAGATAATTGCATGGGAAATCTGCATTTTCCACACTCCAAGGATTTCATGTCTGGCATTCTGTCCATCATACATGGACAAGGCTGATTGACAAGGGCTGCACAGTTGAAGCACACTTGTAGGTGGTCCCATGCAGACGTGGGATCACCCACAGACCAGACACACTGGCCTGTTCCAGGAGATGATGAGTCCTGGCAGCCTGTGGAAAACAGGGGATCAAACTGCTTCAATGCAGCAATATCAGATATGCTCAAGTGATCGTGGCAGCTGAGGAGGATGGGTGGCAGGAGGAAGGGAAGAACTGTGCTACGTGGCCAGCAGCAAGGATACAACAACACACAGGAAGCTTCTGGGAGTCCAGAATATCGAGCTATGGGTTGGCAGGCACCTCATTCCACTTATTATTCCATTTGCAATTTTTTTTGTCATCTGTTTTGTTCCCAGTACTGAGTTCTTTCTGTGTGACTTGCCAAGGATACATTCTAAATATATTTCTTCCTGTCAGGGTAAGAAATGGGTTAAGTGAGCTTAGAAGTAGGTTTATTCTCCAACCAGCATCTGTATGCCATAATAAAGTCAGATAACTGTATTACTGGGGTAGCTTGAAAACAGATAAAATCTGCTTTCTGTTTTTGCTAAATCCACAGCTAAATGATTTTTGAGGGGGATGTTTTCATGGAAGATAAAAGACTAAAATCAATGATAGGACTGTCTGAAGACTGAAGTTTTATTTTATCTCCACAAAAAATCAGGAGTCAGCTATTCCAGTCACTCTCTATTAAGTTTTGGTTCAAAAACGTCACTTGTACTCACAGCAGTGCTGAAAAGACTATTTATCTGAATCCAACTGTAGCATAAAGATTCTCTTGGAATCTTTTGTTTATTCAATGAGATAAGCATACGTAAGTAATGCCATTTATTGCAAAAAAAGGACTTGTAGGTGATAGGAAAGGGAAACTGTGATATGTGACAAAAATTAATAACAGTAATCATAAATGGTTACGAGAATGGTGTGAGGTCTAAAGATAACACAGGCATGCACTTAGATATCAATCTGTGATTTAGGGAATTGAGGAGAAAAGTGCCTGACAGTTCAAAAAAGGAAAATTATCATCTCTTCCAAACATTTTTCAAGAATGGCAACCAGAGTTTAACGCTCTAAATTATGAACTTTGCTGTCATAGCATGGTGATGGGTCTGTAGCACATCAAAATCTGAGTAAGAGCCCTGAGAAGTGAGAGAGCCATACAAGATGAAAGTTAGTTAAAGGTTTCACATTCTAAAGGGATGCATATTACAAAGTTTCACCTTCCTGATTTCACAATACTATGACATTTTTTCCAGAAATACAAAATTCTATTTTAATTTTATAAAATTCTCCCGTGGACGTCATTTTAGCCCAGATAGCCAGTGAGTGGTTCCTCAGTTGTGTATCCATGTGGCCACTGCACCCCAAGAAGAGGTAACAAGGGTGAGGCAACATCACTGTCTACAGTAACTGGGTGACTGGAATAGACAGCCCTTGATGTGCTGGTCCTAAAATCCTGATTTTCCAATCACTCTTCCTTTGCATCTGGCTCTGTCTAGAGGCCCCTGAGAGAGGAATTTGGATTAAAATTTCTTCCTAGACACTATTCTCTTTAAACACAGATCTAGCTGTAAAGCGCAGCTAAGTAGAAATGAACCCTTGCTCATTTTCTCTTTGCAACTAACTTCTTTTATAAAGAGCTTAGTCTCCAGTTCAGCTAAGCCCTTAATTGTGTGCTTAACTTTAAGTATGTGCTTAATGTCAATGGGACATATGGGTAAGTATGAAACTGTGTGTTTCATTGAATAGACTAACTTACCTCAAACACTTTAATGCTTTCACTGAACTGAGGCCCTGGCAAACACAACAGGGAAAAAACATTTAATGGGATATTGAGAAGTTTCCTAGTATCAGTTGGTAAAACTAGTATTTAAAGTTTTTTCCTCCTGAGTGGTATAATTACATCAATAACTCATTTCAGTTCAGCCTAAAAGGAAAGATTTCTTTAAACGTTAATTAAAATGTGGGAGCTTAAACTAAGTAACCAAACCCTTTGCTTTTGGGTGTCTTTGATCAGAATGTCAAAGATGTTTGAACAGTTATTGCTATTACATCAGTGCTCATGACCTTGCCATTAAAACATATATACATATTCTCCCTCATTCTCTGCATTTCTAGGATTACTCCATTCCTGTTGGTATTCAGCCAGAAAAGTGATGGAGTGAGTATCACACGTGAGAACACCATAAACCCTGCACTCTCCAGGATTCTGGGGCTGCTGTGATGACACCCTGCTGAGATCCTTGCCCCTGATTTATGTACGCTCTCGTTACTGAGCAGTGTTAATCGTGGCTCTAAAGCAAAGGAGAGGTATGAGATGATGAACACCCTCTCATTGCTGCTTCTGTTCTTGAGTTCAGGAAATTTATCTTTCAAGAGTTTCTGTACCTAAGTACTTTCTTTCACAAGTAGTTCAGTCATTGCATTTAGCATCGTTTGCTCTGAAACCGACACTACCCTGAATCAACTGAGGTGAGCAGTTTTTGAAAAGCTATACCTGGCAGACAAAAGCATTCTGCCTTCTGGCAGCTCTCTTTCCTTTCCCGTCCCTGAGCTCACCCTGAAGCAGAATGAGGTGTTACCCTGTAAAAAAGAATAAATGCTATATGCAGGAGGAGTGCTTCTCTTCCCTCCTGCCTTATCCAAATGTGTCCTACTCTTGTCTGTCCTATAGCTATTGCATCATATCCAGCCTCCACTTGTCCTCTAAATCTTGCCAGAATCTACATTTTGCTCTCCAACTAAAATTAATGACCACACCTATTCATCCTTCTGACACGTCTGTTCTCATTACTCCTTCATCCTTTGACCCTTCCTGGTGTCATTACCACACTAATATCTTTTACCTTGTGTGTCTTCAGCAATGGGAGCTGTTCCTTCACGTGACTTAGCACAGAGCAGTGCTAGAGAGTCAAACATTTTCTAATGGCTCACTAATATTTTTCTTCATTTCTTTCCCATGTCAGGCCACAGAAATATAGAGAGGTTACACCGATATTTCAAAAAAGTCTCAGCAAAATTCTTTTATCTAATGGCTGTGGTTTAATTTACAATCTAGGCTACATTTCAGTGAAAAGAGAAAGTCAGTGGCAAGTTAAGAAGGACAATGAGTAAGACTTATTATAAGCAATATGCCAATAATTATGCTATTACTGCATTCAATTTTTAGTTCCATGCCTTCCCAGTTTGTTTCCTTCAGCATTTTGGGACAGCTTAGACATTTAGCAGAAACTCATGTCACTGCTCCTCTGTTTTCCCTTTTAAATTCTGATACACAATATTTGTGTTGCAGCTCTCACTAGAGGTTTCTTGGTTCTTTTAAACACTTCTCTTGGAGATTTAAAATTGAATGAAGCACATATTCCTATAGGTCTTTCATTTTGTAAACATTTTCTTCTTCAAACAAAAATCTGCATTCTGGGTCATATTTGGAGATTTGTAACGTCTCTTTAATGGATTGTAAAACCAAAGGGATCATTACGATAATCTATTTTAAATTAACTTCTGTTTAAACAATTGTATATTTTTCAAAAAGATACTCCGAGGGGGAAAGTACTTTCTGATACTAGATAAATTGTTCTGGTAATCAATTATCCTGACTTTTAAAACACTGTGGCTTTTTAAAGCCTGTATTTGTTTAGCTCCAGCTTCCATCCACAAGATACTGTTAATCCTTTTAGTAATGTGTTCAGACATATTCAGAATTGTGAAACAGGTATTTTTTGTAGACTTTTGAAGACTGGTATCAATTCACCTATTATCCTGCTCTTAGATAAATGGAATAGATTAATTTTCTTAAATCGCAGGTTATTGGAATTTCTTTTCCACAGTCTTAGAATCATTCCTTTGTTCTCTGAACCTTTTGCCTTTCTTTTTTTTTTTTTTTTCTTCGGGTTTTTTCTTCATGTGAGCAAACAAGATCTGGACAGAGAATGCAAGCAATTATCTCAGTCATGCCATGAACTCATCTCCCTCCTGCTTGACATTCACTGCTTACCCATACAAAGCTAATGTTTTTCTCTGAGCCATTATATTGCACAGGGAGCTCACATTCAGACACTACCTATCACAAACTCTAAATCTTCATCACCATCACTGTATTTCAAGGGTACTTTTCTGCTATTCTGTACATGTGACTGGAATTTTTTGTTCCCAGGCATATGACTTTGTATTTGTCTGTATTAAAATGCATCTTGTTCAGATGAGCTCACCTTCTGAAATGATGCAAATCCAGAACCCAGAAATTATCTCTTCTGTCATTATTTACCACTCCACTAATTTTTATGTCACCTGCAATATTTACTAGCAGAGATTTTGTATTTTCTTCCAGATTAGTGCTAAAGAATAACTAGCATTAAGCCAGGAACAGATTACTGCAATAGGATGCAGATTTTCAACCAAAGTACTTTTGAAATCCATCTACTAAATACATCTTTCAGCCAAAGCATAAAACGGTTTGGAATGAGCTCTATATACTCCATAAAATGGTAGGGAAAGGTTAAGCTGTTTTAAACAATAAAAATCCAGCTGACCAGGCAATAGATTGCAAGCTATTGTTTGCCATCTAATAACATTTGAGACTATCCAGTCATAAAGTTTGAATATCATCATGGGAATAAAAAACAAAGCCACATTGTGCAGCTAGAAGAAATCCAGTCCCTTAGAAATAATGCAAGACAGCTTTCTCCTTCAAATGCATTAATCTGAGTAGCCCTGTGATAAATGTGACATGGTAATATTCAGTTTAAAAACTTTTAAAATCCTATTTATTGAGTAGAGAGAGGCAGCTGACTACTCTGACACCAAAATAAAAGCAAAATTTGGAGAGTGTTTAGACTCTGGAAGAGATACACAGAGGCAGCACCACACATGCATCTCTCATCTCAGGAATGGCCTAACATATATGGGAGCATCACAATAACCTAATTCTGTCCTTTCTTTTTCTTAGTCAGCACAGCACACAGTAATCTCACATGAGCCTGCATCTTGCAAGTTATGCAGGGTTTTGGCAGAACTGTCACTTCCCTTACAATACAATGCACTGGGGCTTGCCTTCATTATTAAAGAAATAGCATTTGTCCAGGATTAGTCTGTCCAAATGCAACAATTTAGGTTTAATTTTTAGTGATATATCTGGGTCATATATTATTATCTGATATACAACAAAACTGTACATTTATCTAATCTTGTAGTAGGAGGGATACAATTATTGTGATGTCAGAAAAACTCTTAGAAACTGTGTTTCCTCTGGCTTGGAAACAACTATTTAGGAAGAAAAATCAGTTGAAAAAAACAATTGCCAGAGGTTTTGTATGGATTTCAGAACTGCTTGCCAAGAAACTCCTCTATTTCCACTCCTCCAGCCTCTCAGGCCGAGTCTTATCTTATTATCCAAGAAAGTCAAATACCCCGGATTCTTATTGCCTTCTATTTTAGTCACTTTAAATGGACAAATAAATATTCTTTCCCTTTTTGGCTTGGCAGCAATTTAGTCAAATAGCTGTGGTCTGTCTTGCTTGTTACTACAATCCACATGCCACAATCCAGACAAATCAATCTGCTCCCGTGGTACTGTTACAAGAGAGGTCACAACTTGCTCTTTGTCTCAGTCATCTGCATTGATGTAGGACCTGTCATAATGCATTTTAAACAGGGTTTGAAATCTAAGCCTTGGTACCTTAACACCACGGTTTTGTTCACAGACTCCTGAAGTCTTAACAGGTTAGATACATGCAATATTTCATCTCTCTCCTATTTTTAGTTGGTGTTACAGGGTTCAGCCAGTAATCTACGTGCTAAAAGGGGAAATACAGCCTTTGCAACGACTCTTTCCTTCCCATATAATGTACATCTAAAGAAAATTGGTATCATGAATAAAAACATTTGAAATATGACTTGAGAGTCTCTTAAATATTACAGACTTTCTTATTGCCAATAACATGATGGAGGTATTTAAGTATTCTTCAACTTTACAAGCTTTTACTACATTAAATATTTTTGCTTAAGGCATAATACATGTTCTAACAACTCCAGCATATGCAGACCATTTTATAGCCCAGAGCTTCACAGAAGTAACAGAGGTTTAAAGATAATAAGTCTCATCTATTTTATGAAGGGGAGAACTACCTTGACACGCTCACATTTTGTAGGTACGAGGGTTTCCAGGTGCAAACAGAATTTGACAGATGGGGTGGAACTGTTAAGAAAACTGATGGAGTTTAGCCACACGAATTGGATTTTCTAAAAGGGGAAACAATCACTCTTTCATTATTCTTGCATCTGACAAAATGCATTATCATATGCTTTTGCTTGAACAGTGTAAAGACCGTTCAAAACAGATACAATTGCAAATCAGGAAAGATCACACTTATGTGGAGCCCTGACAACGTGATCTCATCAAGCTAGAACTTGAAATTGCAAGCGTCACTTCAGATAAGATCAGAGAACATTTCCTGTCCCAATGATGTGACATTATCAGGTTTGAGACTGTAGCAAAGGCACATGCACAATTTTGTGAACTAACAAGGCAGATTGAGAACACACTGGTTGGCAGGATATTTTAGATCCTGAGATTGCCTTGAGCTGGGCATAATTACAGCTCATTTTTTGCACATGGGAGAGCCATCTCAAGACGAAAAGAGCAGGGTATTCAGTGAGGAAAGAAAAATGTTGATCTTTCAATTAACATAAGTTCAAACATCTGAACTGGGTTTCACAGTGTACAGACAGCTTTTAGTGAAAAAAGCCATCTTCTGTAAGGCAGCTCTTCCGTGGCTCTGCTTCCATTTTTATGGGAATCATTTAACATATAGAATTCTGCTTTTAACTGTTATATGTTTAAGCTTGCTTGCAAGAGAAACCACAAACAAACAAACAAACAAACAAACAAACCCCTGCTACTATTAAACTACTTAAAGTTCACCCTTAAGACAGGGTTAGTTCTTTATTAGAAGGACTTTTCTGTTCATTTTGACTTCATAGCTACAAAATAAACACACTGTTCATAGCCATAAAGAAAGGAGGGCAAGGAAGCCAGCTAGATTTCTTGTCTCTCTGCCTATTTTTGGCACATTAGAGCTAAGTAGACAGGTACTAAGAAGGTAGGTACCAGTCCAAAACAAGTTTCTTGCATTAAAAGCAGTGATAGAGAAGATGCTGGAGGTCACATATGAAACAGTAATGTCAAAATGTTTGCCAGCACTAAAAATCTCAAAGCCATTAAATGCCTCTCCTGATGTGGAAATTTCTCAGCACCTACAATTTACTTTTAATTGAACTGTTGCTAAAATACTGCTTGTTCAGGAAGATTCACTTTGTGGATTTAAGTGTCCTTCATGGCTTTCACTCCATCACATGACTAAAGATGCCTGGAAGTCAAGGCTTGGGAGATCCTCCACTCTGTTGAAGCCATAGGATTAGAATATACACATTGGTATTTCCATGATGGAAGACACAAAGTCTATCGTGGTAAAGCAGCTGGAAGAGACAGAACTGTGAATTGCTTTTGCCTCAAAGCTATAAATAAATGTACTTGGGAATAAAACATAATTTTATCGAGCATACACATGGTCTCCTCAGAAACCATGTAATTTCATGTAGCATGGGCTGCAGCATTTGAAATACTAATTCCATAGGCAGAAGTTTACAGTAGGTTATTTTACCCAATGTATGCACATAGTGTGATACCCAAATAATTAAAAAAATTAACATTTAAATGGAGATCATCCAATCCCCCACAAAACCATTTTTTTCCCAGTGACTCCCCAGCATATTAAGACCAAAATGATTGACAACTTCCTATATAATGTTTGACAAAACAGAAAACTGTACTTCAGTGCATAACTAAAAAACCATGGTGAATGTGTTTAAACATCATGGCTCTTGTTTCAGCTCCTCATTTTTGCACAAATGTTCACGTCAGATGAAGAAAAAACCACCATGCATTCTTCAAATTCACAAACTTTCTTGCATTGATTAACAGAACATTTTATGAGACCTGAAAGAACAAAGTTAAATGAACAAGAAGTGAAAACTTATGATGGATGTGTCCCTCATAGCATTTAGATCTTTTCCACTTGATTAAAAATTCCTAGTTCCTCTTCACTGAATTGTTTAGTTTTTTAGCAGTCTCTGTCCTGATTAAAACAAATTAGCATCAAAGATCCCCAGCTGAATGAGGAATCATTAATTGAGAAACATGCAATGCTCCTTAATTACCTTAGAACAGTCAGAGAACAAATAATCTTGGGTTTCAAAGGGGTTTGCACGCACTGTGCACCGTGGGCTTTATTCTCTGTCTGCTGGAATAAAAGTAGACTTGCCTGTGCCATGGAGGGATATCAGTACAAGCCTCAGTAAACACATTGTAGATTGTTTATCTAAAGTGGAGAAAAAACATAGAGAGGGAATGGCTGACTGGAAGAGATAGATGTTTCAGTTTATTATGGTGACCTTAGCTTTTGATTTGCTTTGCATATTCCAGCATTGACTGGGAAAGAATGAAAGCTGTTCCTTATTGATACAAATTGAAGTAATGTGGGAGCTGGAGCAGGAGTGCTTTACTCAGAAGCACCTAACAAAATGTCAGACATGGAGGTGCAGAGGGTAACCATGCACTTTGAAACAGCAGGGGAAAAAGGCAAAAAAAAAAATTATAGAAGCTGGCTCAAAAGCAATCTAAGGATTATTTGCTATGCCTTGGTCACTTGTTCTTTGTTACACAGTTCTGATTGTTTTTTGAAGCTATGACTAAGGTCAGTTAGTGCCAGCCTTCATAGGAGGAAGAGTAACTAACTTTTTTAAGGGCAGAATATACTTACTAATATGAATATCTTAACATTTGTTTTGCTTCACCAGTTCCTAGAAGAAATCCTGCAGGAAAATGTCACTCAATGGCACTGAGTGCACTCCTGGAGTGGGGCTGTTATTTACATTGCTTTGGCACGAAGGCTAATCCAGCAAGTGTTCCTAACCTCAAAACTGGACAGGAAAATTAAATGCTGTGCAGAACTACCTGAGCTCACTGGGAACAAGCTGGCTTGTCCCAGTGCCAGGCTTCTGTGCTCTCTCATGGAGCTAATTAGCTCTGCAGAGCAGTAAGGTGTTAGCAGGGGTGCAGGACAATGCTGATGCAGCTAAGGCCATCTGGTACCCAGACTAACTCACCTGGAACTAGCTGGAGAGATTTGCACTATACTACTGATGCCATGTAAAGGTATCCTCATAGGCAAAGGGAAAACAAAAGAGCAAAGGGAAACGAAACCCTGATGCAATGGAATATATTTGCAGCTGACATAACAAGATGGTCCCAGTAAATATAAACACCATAGCAATGAATTTAAAAAACTATTCCCTACACCACAGGAAAGGATTGGGCTTGCTCCCAGTTTCTATAAATCTGTGCCATTGCTCTGGATTTTACAATGGCTTTTTTCTGATATGGATACCTCAGAAATACCTCAGAAGGGCAATTTTAAGATCGAGTAAAGAACTTGATCTAAATATCATCCTGCTATTAGTAGAGTAGAACCTGAGGGGCAGGGGTAGCACATCCAGCCACTTATGCTAAAACCACTTTGCTTGATCTCTTTTCTGTCCATAGCCATGAAATTTCTGTTTAACTGGAAGCCTGAAGGTCTCAGAGATTTGACTGGAGCTCATTCTTCTCCTTGCTAAGGATAGTATCCACTCATAGAGCACAACCTCCTTTTAGCTATTCGATGTAAAACTAGAAGGGAAAGTTGGAAAACTCCTGAAGCCTCTAGAAGACACCACGTCCTTTATGCAGAGAGACATTTTAAATATTTGCAAGCAAGACCACTGACCTTGAACCAAACTAACACTGCTATAGGTGACATCCATGTATATATTTACATGTGTGTTTTTGTGTGTGAGCACAAATGTCTCATTTGGAGTAAATACGAGTTAAATAAGCACTTTATTTTGTCACTTCTGTGTATGTCACACTCCTAACAGCCAAGGGAGAAATCAGAATATCCTGTTGTTCCCTGGTTTAACTTTTACTTATTTAGAATTTAGTGATGCTGGTTTTGTTGTTGAAGTTATAATCTTAATGGGTACATCTACTGATGCCCTTCCTGTTGGCCTTCATTTTTAGAGACTATAAACCGAGCAAGTTGATATTCCCAGACAGCAAAGCTATTGCTTGCACATTGCACTGTCACAGGAACACAAATAAAGAAACCTTTGCAATCCTACGTTGTTTGCCATCAAAGCAAGGTTTTGCAAAGCAGGCAGAAGCCATCCAGGCCTCAAAGCGCTCCTTTTGGGTTGGCAATTCTTATAAAAAAGGAATTAGTTGTAACAGAAGGTTGAACAATGACAAGGTAAAATGGCAAGTTCTGAGTGTTTCAATTTTGAGCTACCATTAAGATGCACAATTTTAAAGATCTCTTTTGAAAAATGAATTAGTTTATTAAATAAACTACATGCTAACATAGTCTACCATTAGCAATTTCAGTGTCTTAGTCATGAAGAGAACATAAAGTTGTATGTTTTCCTTTTTATGGGACTATGAGAGGCACAATGAGAGGCAAACCCTATGAAATGGCAATCTGGTTAAGTAACAAAAGAACAGCATTACAGTAATATGAATCATTGGCTTAGAATATTTAGATTTCTCAAACCTTCCCCTCTAACCCTGCAAATATTGCAGAAAACAACCCCCAGATCTATTGCACCACAGAAATTAGGCAATGACTTAGCACACCAGCTCTAGCTAGGGTTGCTTGGATCTTGGCATAAAACAATACCTTGGACACTCACTTGACTCTTAAAGCTCTGCTGACTGTAAAAACCTGGGCAGGCTAAAGGAGTGGGGTCATATTAAAGCAATTATTTCTTGGAATTCAAGGCCTTTTCTTCATAAAGAAGAACAAATTCTTAGAAAACGTTTGTCTGAATCTTGGGAAGGCAGATAATAGAGAGGTCTAAGGAAAGTGTGGACCCTGAGGTCACGGAACATTTTGAGTGCATATGGTACAAGAAAAGCCCCAAAAATGGGAACAGCTGGCTGGATATTAAAACTGTAAATGTCTCTGTAGGAAACAGCCTTGTCCCAGCAGAGACAAACATTTATGCTACGAGTAAAATTTACACATTCTGAGCAATTAGAGAAACTCTGAGTAGCAGCTAAGGATGGGTTTGAAGCTTTGGAAGATTTCTATTTGAAGTGTGCAGATGATGCTAAGTGTAAGATGACTGGAGATGCTTTAGGAGAATGGCTGAAGAAACCAACAGCACACTCCCAAGAGGAAAGATCAAAGATTTTAGAAAGGAATGAGGATCAGATTGTGGCAAGGACTGCATGCCTTCAGAACCTGGATCAGGTTCATGATGAGACTGAGTCAAAAGAAAATGCCAAGAGACAAAGCCACTTCAGAACATTTGAAGGACATGGTGGGGAGGATGGGGCAGAGAATGAACATTGATGCCTGAGAAGAAAGCAGAGTCTTCACTTGGAGGAAAGAGCATCATTCTTTTGCCAATCTGATGAACAATGAAAATATTTTCTTTTCATAGAAGAAAGATACAAAGGGATGGACTTGAGCTGCTTGTGGAGCTCAGCTCTGAAGGGATCCAAGAGGCAATCAAAAGCCTTTGGAAAGAACTTGGCACTGTGTGTTGACAGGGTTGCCATTAAATTATTAAAAGCAGAAGGAGGTAAACAAAGCCAAAGGCTGTACAGAATAATTCTGTTGATTTCAGATAGCTGAAAAAAATTTCAGAGCCATGGAAGGTGGTTTTCAGAAATGCAATGTAAAAGCCAGTGGAGAGAGTGCCTGTGTTTTTCTGAAAGCCTGAAAAGCTTTCTCAGAAGGGTTTATATTTTGGAGGGGTTGTTTGTATGGGGTTTTTGTTTGTTTGTTTTTAATAAAGCAGGAACATTTCAGTTACACCAATACTAAATAATCATGATAATTGGAGATATGTAACACTATAGGCAGAATGAATACACACACTTTTAGATTTTAGGAAATCTTACAATGCTATATTGTGGCCTTTGAGCCATGTTGGAGGAATTTATAACTCCATAAGATATTTCTTAACAGGCAAAGTCACAATTTGCAATGAAGAAGATGGAGCATGAAGAAAGTGTAGAATCTCCGGCCCATTTAATATAAATGAGGGATTAAGGCATGGAAATGCATTACCTCAACATGTTAAATGTTACAGTGTTACATTCACTGACATTTTCAGAGGACAGTGGACAAACTAATGGAACACCTTTGGGATCCTATGGTCTGGGCAACTGAGAATGAAGGAGAAGGTGCTGAGGAAAAATGGCTGCTTGAAGAAGAAAGACAAAGAAGAAATAATATAAAATCAGATATCTACTAAGCCCAAATAATAAAAAAAATCAGCAAATTGAATATACTAGTAAAACATTTACAAAGAGAAGGAAAATTACATCAATAAGCAGAATCAAGAGCAAATTCTGTGACCATTTTTATGTGAAAGTCACAGAGTTTGAATATCTGTCAGTAAATAGTTTGGTCTGGCTGTTGTTTTTTTAAATTGTGTCTCAAGTTGTGGCATAAGAAAGTAACACCTAGCACTACGAAATGAACCTGATACTAAATAACTTAGTAACTAAAATACGCTCAGCACTCTTAAAGTGACTTTTATTTTTGGATCAGTAAAGAGCTCTGAGTACTCTCTATCTATTAATTAATCTTATGTATTCCCATGTTATTAGTAAGGGTTATTTTATCATGCCTAAGTATTCACTTTGGAAACTTTTCTTGGCCATATTTCCACCACCTATTTAGAAGCTGAAACAAAATTACCTTATTAATACATTTAAAAGATTTTTATACCTGACCATTTGGCTCTTAGTGCTTTGGGAAGGGATGGGGAAGAGAAGACTTGCAAGAGTATTGACAAATTTCATGTCTGAAAGGAAGTTTTAGGAAACAGACAACCTGTCATGAAAACATCCATGTTGGTTATCCTAAACATTGTACCAAAACTAAGTTTATTTTTTCTTAATTATATTTTATAACTGAATGTCTTAAGACACCATCGGGACTTCACATGAAAAAATATATTTTGCTTCATGTTAACATTTAAAAGTAATATAATCAAAATTAATTTTTATAAATAGTGACCTTAGAATAATTGTTAAAAAGACACAGACCCTCAGTAGAATGTTTCTGATATCTTTTAGGTCTTAAAGTGTATTTGAAGAGCTCCATCTTGCTTTTTTCTTGCTTCTTGTCTAATGAAAGGTCTTTTAGAAAAAGGCATTTGCTAAAATTGGAAAATAGCATAGCTAAGCATTGTTTTGATAACATCATAGAAACAGTTATTGTTAAGTGAGTAGCAATTCTGCCAAAATTCATATTCTTTCTGTATTATTATCTCTGGTCTTAGCACATAAGAACTGCTACAGGAAGATATACTAAAAAAGGAAGGATACAAAAGGACAGGAGATGCCTCAGCTCCTACACTCAGTCTTGAACATGCTGAAAATACTGATACCCAATTGATAATCATTGATAACAACTGGTAGTTGATAACATTTTCTGTACAGTGTTCCAAGCACACTTCTATATCCTCACTCAGGACAAACACACTTGAGATTTTATTTCTGCAGAAATGGCTGTTAATATGTGCATAGCCAGTCACCGAGTTAGCCCTCGTATTATAACATGAATATAATATGAAGGAATATATGAATATAATATGTGAGGAAACTGAGTGTTCTGATTTAGATCAGCTGTGAAACCAATTACATAATCCATTTTATACACACACACACACACATACAAACATATGCTTTAAAAATAACTGTTTGGTTTGCCCATTGATCCTACTCTTGCTTTCTCATTTTAGAAAAAGGAAGTTTTTAACATATCAGCAAGGGCACAGAAATGTTGTTTCAAGACACAAACAAGTTTCAGCACACATGACCAAGCCTGGGGTAATATTAGTCCTTTTTCAGCCTCATAATAAATTTCAGAGAGCCACTAGAATTCCAACTATATTTACAAGAAGTAATTTTTCCAAATCAGAAATACCTGCAGCCATAGAAATGGCCACATGTGGCCATATAGGCAGTCATATAGAAATATAAACCATCTTTATGAAAGTAAAATGGCATCAAATAAGGAAAAGCTGAAACAACATATGTATGGCCCTGAGTTATACAAGCCCAGAGCCTGCAAGGACGTTTTTTGCCATCTTTGTCCTTTGCTGTTAATATTTAATGAGGAAGTAAAACTGAAGACAGCATGGGAAGTTCTGGCCACCTGCAGACATCACTGGGCTTGTGATTATTTGTTATAAGCACCTAAAATAGCCTTGCATATTCCATATTTTATTCTAGATCTGAAATAAGGATCAGCAGACTGCAGTTTTTCAGGTAATGCCGCACCTTAGAGAGTGGAAAAAATACAGTAATTTATTTAATTTTCCCCAGTAATGTCAAACATTCTGAACAGGACAACTTTGCTTATAAAAAAGAGGGATTGTAAATTACCTTTAACAGAGAATTTTTCTTTATTGTCAAGAAACCTTTCAGATGCTTTTTAAAAAATTGGTAATGAAATTAGGTACATAATGATTTTATAATTTATATGAATACTAGGAAAGTTATTATGCATGAAGATTGAATATCTGTTAAAGTGATCCCAAACTAAAATTCTTACCATCAGGATTCCAGCCTCTACATTAAATTATTTAGAAAATAATTATTGCTGCAGATTTTACACATAAATTCCATACCCCAATCTGAAATTGCCAAAATGTTTTTGATTTGGGAAGATGAGAGGAAACTCTATGTAAAAAAAGCAGTCAGCTATGAAAATTCTCAAATCAGATTAATTTGAATGTTTCTTAATGGTAAATTCATGCCTTAACATGTCAAGAATTTGACCTTTTTATTTAATAATTTTAATAGTGGCAACATACTGATAACCTTTTTTTTTTGTACAGGTGAACAAACATTTCATTACATTTCATAGGAATGCAATGAATGGAAGCAAATATTCTGAAGTGTGCAAATTCGATTTAAGTAGTTTCAGGATTTTATATAAATATAGAAATACAAAGAGGAGCTGAAGTACTAAACCCATGTTACCATGGACAGGCTATCTCATATTTGGAACAGTAATTTGTAGCTGCTGGATTTCCCTCAGCAGAATTCAAGGATTGAGGAGGGGGAGGTTGAATCCTGACAATCAGAACTTCACTGGGGCTTACTTACCAGAACAGCACTCAATCATTTATTTTTCATCCAATATAAATCACATTTAGAGTAAAACAGGCCATTCAACATTTTCTGACTCTAAGAAAGAGTTCCAAAGTTAAACTGGAGAACAGGGTTTGAAAAAAAAATGGCCTTTTCTTGACACAATCATAATGGGACTGTTCATAAAACATCTCATCTGATGTACAGCGGTCGCTACCAGAAAGTTTGCCCTTGTCAACAACTAACAAAATGTAGTTATGGGACATTTATGCTATTTATACCTTCCAAAAAGAAAGCTTTGGTATAAGATTTGCTTGCAAACTTGTTGGTTTTAAGGGTGGCCATTATATAAGTATTTTTATTTACTTCATTATTATATGAATTTACTAATTTGCATGCAATCAGGGATCCTGGGAGAAGAAAGATACTTCAGGAAAAAAATTCTCAGAGTGAAGGGAAATGCTGAATGATCCCATGACAAACATGCTTTTCTTGTACAGTGAAATCACATTTTCACCTGAAAACACAGTAAAATGGCTGGTCGCTATTTGCCCATCTTCAGTGTTGCAATAAAATATTTTAATCCCTTTAAAAGTCACACCTGATTTTCAAGTATTTTCCAAACTCTGGTTGAGATACAGAGGAATGTAATCCTGTGGGAGTGAGCAGACTAAAAACTCTCCGACAGGACTGGATGGCCTTTCTGTGGAGGGGGTTTCCAGTACATTCACAAAACTCACACTGTACATTTCTTATGTGAAATGCTTAGGTTGAGGATAACACAGAGTTTGGAATAAATTCCAGACAAGTGGCTCTTTCTTTTCCCTATGTATGCATCACGTAAAGCAGTCCCATCAGTTTATATTCACTTGAACAGATTAACTTTGAAACTGGCAGAAAGGGTTGTTTTCAAAGGACAATTTTTTCACTAGGCTAAGTAGCACTGGTTCAAATTCCCAACAGAACCTTTAAAAATGGATTTTTAAAGTTTTAGGTTATATGAGGTCAGAATAGGCAATAAAAGTCACAAGACTGTGATGGCATTATTTTAAGATAATAATCTTATTTTAAGATATGAAAATACTGAAACAATCATGCCAGTATAAGAAATAATTATACCATAATTCATAAGTGCATAATTTATCAAAACAATAGAGCAGTCATGGTTAGATGGAACCTAATACTCCTGTATAAGATATAACTACATATTGTACAATTGTTCCTTTTTAATAATTATTTTTACATTTAGTCCTCATCCAAATTAAGCTGAGTACTTCTATGTATGAATGGCTTTAGGAAATAAACACAACTCACAACAGGGCTTTATTACTGCTACTGCACCACCATGGCATGCAAGTAACTATGTAGTCAACTATAAACAGTAAAATGTCATCATCTTTCTGAAATAAAAAGAACATAAAAAATACAGATATAGTAGTAAACATCAATTATCTTTTTATACCTTTCATATTTACCAAAAGTCTATCATTACATGAGACATTTATACCTCTGCATCACTCTCCTGTACTAGGATGGTGGCAAATTTGGAGTGGAGAAACTATACTTTCAACAAGCTTGTACAAAACTACAGGTTTCATCTTACACTCTGTCAGGGTGTAATGCATAAATGAGAATATGACACATCTGCTACCTGCCCCTTAGCATTCTCTTACTCTTTTCTATGTTCATGAATTTGGAGTAAATAAAAAGACCGAGGGCCATTAAAGCTGGTTGCCAGGTTATCTGTTGTGGTTCCTGAGCCCCCAAAAGTCTAAAGTCCTTCACAAAGGAAATTCTTTCATCTGATTTTTGTTGTTGAGTACTGATTGTGTGAGGTTCCATACTGGTTGTGGGATCTAACAACCAATGTTGGAAGCAAGTTGGATTTTTAAACATTTCTTTATTTATTTATATGGGGTAATTCCTTAACAGGTGCTAAAGTGACAATGAGATGAAATTCTGCAGTTGTGAGGGAAAAAAACCAATCCATACTTTATTATAAAAATAAGAGCCAAAGTGCAGACTGGGATGGATTTCTTCTGCTTACAAGGTCAGGACAATATATAGATACCAGGAAATTTCAATATTGAAACGGGAGCAGGTTGAATAACAGCCTGTTCAACTCTCCTTAGAATTGCAGTCCTGGAGACTCTCTTGGGAAAAAATATTGAAAGCAGCTTTTCCATGCTCAATTAATTTTGCTGATCATTTAGCTGGCATGGAGGACCCTCTTTGTAAAATATCCCTAATTCAGGAAAAACCCTGAAATACAGAAAAGAAAGCCAAACCATCACTGTTCTGCAGTTCAAATTATATTTATGAGGATTTTCTAATGTAAAGAAAAACAATCATTAAATGCTCGACTCATAGTATTTAACAGAATTATCTTTCAAATATTACATGTGGTGTTTCTTGGGATACACCTTTGTTAAATTCAAAAGCTGCCTACCTCTTCTGGGCAATGATAAAAAAACACCTAAATCCAAATAATTCTCTTTAGTTCCCGCTTGCTGGAAAGAAATCTTAATGCCAATTACAAGGAAAGAACTGTACAATTCCCATTGTTACATTACATTAAGCTATACAAAAATTTCCTTTAGTCTCTTGGAATTTGCTCAGTTTTCAATTACACAATTTGCTTCTACATTACAAAAAAAAAAAAGTAAAGTTTTTCCTAGTTCTGCTAGGATTTTCCCTGCTCTGATATGTTCAGGATTAAGAAATTTTTTTTTTTTTTGAGTATTTTATTTTGTATTTTGTTAATACCAGGATCCACTCTTTTTATTAAAGCTCATCAAGCATCCTCATACCTACCACAGGTTTGTTCTGCTTTGGGGGATAGCAGGCTGTGTGACTATAACAGAGCACAGTACCTCATGTGTTCCTTCATAGATTTGCCTCCATAAAAACTGAGGCTGTAGTATAGCTTTCAATGGAAGCCATTTAAAAAGAAAACATTACAGAATATACAATTGTAGTTTTTGACTCTCAGACACAAGTTCCTTGGCGTGTTGAAAGGTGATGTTTTCGATTTCTGACTCCTGAACTCTTATCTTTACAGTCCGCGGGCTTCTGCTGTGAAATGTCTATCAGAGCACTTGCAATTGCAAGACCTGCAAGATAAATAAAGGAAAAACAAAGTTTAATGCTCAGCTTTCCTGAGAAGAATTCCAGAGCAGCGTGATGGTTTCTTTCAAGCCAAGTTTATGTACTTTTCCAGAAGAGATCAGTTTTATTTCAAATTCAGATAACAAGTTCTCACTTTCCTAAATTCTACTTGGTAACAGTGAAGAAACAATGGAAGGAAAAAAAAATGCAGTTAAAACAAATAAGGAGAACTGAGATCCATTTGTGTCTCTTAATTGATTTGCTGTGTGATCTTAGCATGACCTCTCTTTATGACCATTTCCTGGTTATGTGGACCAGAAGCTTTCTGACATGAATTTTCTCACATTAAATGTATGTGCAATGCATTTAGTAATTGATAAAACTATCAAATCAGAAAATGAGAGAGAAGCAGAAACTGCAGTTAGGATAACATTGTACCCTTGAATATTTGCCTTGACAAAAAAAAATAAAAAATATCTATATATCTGTATATATAAATGTCTCTTTAATTGGGGAGTATTCAGATGTTATTACTAACCACAAAAAGGTATGAAAATATCTTTATAGAAAGCACAGATCTGTAAATAAGTAGTGAGCCATGATGGCTTGGGAAAATTCTAAATGTTTTTAACTCACTAAAACTTCTGTTTTGGATTCTGGTAAATTTGTTGATATCTCATGACTGTTGTAATCTTAACAGGATATTGCCAAGGTCACAGACCAGTGTGCCTAGGAATCATAGAAACATAGAATATTCTGAGTTGGAAAGGACCCACAAGGATCATCGAGTTCTGCTTCTGGCCCTGAACAGGACAGTACCACGATTCCCACCATGTGCATTGTCCACATCCTTCCCGAACTCTGTCAGTGCCAACCACCCTCTAGAGGAAGAATTTTTTCTAATATCCTAAACCTCTCCTGACACAACTTCAGGCTGTTCCCTTGGCTCCTGTCACTGATCAGAGAGCAGAGATCAGTGTCTGCCCCTGCTCTTCCCCTCCTGAGGAAGTGGTGACTACAGTGAGGTCTGCCCTCAGTCTTCTCCAGGCTGAACAAAGTGACCTCAGCCACTCCTCATTCAGATCCCCTCCTAGACCTAAGAAGCTAATATTTTAACAATTTACTCTTCCATTTTCTTGCTACTGCATCCTTTCTAGATATTAGTGACTTCCAAAATGCTGTGATTAACAACACACAATACATGGTAGTTCTAGGCTTCTAAACTCACACAGGTGATACTGCAATCAAATGGATCAGGAGTATTCACATCATTTATGTGTTCTACTGCAAACAAACCACAAAAACCACACCTACATACACACAAAATGTAGGTAAGGATGGTGCTGCCCAAAACATTTCATTCTCCAACCAATAACACCACCACTCTCCAAGGAAACCTTTGAGAAAACCTTTTGCAACACGTTTAACAGGCAGTCTTTTATTTCTTATCTCAAGCCAATATCAAACTCAATTTATCTATTACACAGAATTCAATTTTGCAATACTTTTCATGCAATCCCTCATCATAGCACTTATCTACCAAGAAACTGCTAGAATTATTTTTCATAACAAGTGTTTCTACAGTCTTCTTTCATAATATAAGATACATGGTCAGACTCAGTTCAGGTTTCCAGTACCCTGAAAAAATCTGTGCTATTGCACACTGGTAACATGACCTTTCTTGAGCCACAAAAAAGTTGCAAGGATTGATTAATGTGCATCCAGCTTTTTAAAAATACATGATACTGTAAAACACTAAGTACAATTATCATTGATACATTCTGGGATTTGTTAGAGCCAAGATTAATCAAGTTGTTTTTTTCTCACATACACAAATATTTCCTGGCATGAGCCAGCGATGCTTAAAATTGGACTTTGACAAATTAAATTGTTGAAATCTTTGAGGGACCTTTAAAGTTTAAGCAGTACCTGGTATTAGCAAATTCAGGGATAAAACTCAGATAATGTTTTGATGATTGCTTACATGTCATCCCATCTTCAAGAGCTAGGCTTAGGGACTATGCTAAACAGAGGGAGTATTCTTAGCAGGCAGATTTTTAAAATGAATAAGCTATTTTAAAATAGATTTGGATACAATAAGCTAACATCACTTAATATAACAACTAACAAAAAGGAATCCTTAGGTCCAACACTGCATACTGGGATGTACTGGCATGTTGATAGAATTCTATTAAAATCAGGTCACTACAGAAGATCATTTTTCTAAACGTCACACAAATCATCTGATGAAATTCATTTATTATGTTCTCTACGCCCAGCACAGTTCCTTGTTATCAAAGCAATACAATTAACTGGGGGAACAATTCATTATTTCAGACTGTCAGTGTAAAGGAATTTCATTTACCAAGTCAAGCTTGTGCACAGACACTTGGAGCAAGGAGGATTTACATCAAAATAAAACAGAAGAAAATGCTGTGGCCTAAATAGTCATTAAAAAAACCCCACCAAAACCAAAACATTCCCTTGATGTTACAAGTTTTTTATCTAAACAACAAATGTGAATACACTTACGGTCATTGAAGCTGGAACTGTAAATTGTACAGTGCTCTAGATGTGTTACCTCAACTCCTAAGTTGTTACCTTTATCAGCCTTCTCTGAATGCTGCTGTTTAAATGTCCTACCTAACACCCAAACTGGTATTTTCCAAATCAGTCCATGGTCTCTGTTGCTTCTGACTCTTGAGCAGCATGGCAGAAAGGAAGAGTGGGATCAGCAAGGATCCCACATGGAGACTCAACAGGTCACCTCTAATTTCTGGAAATTCAATCTTAGTTGCAGAACCAGCCCTATTTTTAAATTTAGTTTGTTTTTCTACTAAATGTTATAGAAATAACCTGACCTAGTTCTATGCAGCTCAAACAATCTCTAGCTTGTTTTAAGGATATAAGTGCATAAGTCCTTAAGAAGTGAGCCCTGTCAAATGGTAAGTGCAAAGTATATTTTTGTAAGAGATAATTGCATCCACAATGAGGAAAACACCAGAGCAAGCAATATGAACTTGGTTATCTTTAGCAGAACTATTGTCGTTCCTAATGAAAGTTAAATGGCAACAGTTTATTTTCAGGAAGTCTCTAATCATAAAATTACTGGGGTGTGAATTTTTTCCTTTTTAATTTTTTTACAATAGTGCAGAACTATTAATAAGTAGAGGGATAAAATACAGCAAATCAAACGAGATTACCTTGAAAAGCGCATTCACGGTTTATGTACAAACAACTCTTTAATCCTGCATTCAAACAAGAGCATCTGAAAAAGTCATTCATTCTGAGATGCTCTCCTCCCAGCCCCTGTAAAAACAGGCAGTACTATATATTTTAATTTTGCAGCAAAACAGCTTCATTAGGCGTGAAAGGTTAATTGCAGGTTTAAGTGCAGTTCGGGGAGCAGTGCACGGGTCTGTGCTGAATAGCACAGTCTGCTCCACCAAGGCTGAGCACTATAAACTGTTTGCCCTGCTGAAATGTTTTACTACCTCATTTACTAACTGTCTTCTTTTACTGCTTGTATTTGTAGTTCTTCTAAACCTTTAATAGCTACAGTTTTATTTCACTGTAATCAGATTTAAATGGAAATACCCATGCTGGGATGTTTAAACATTTTTCCTCTGATTGTATACAACTACATTTGAACTGATGTAAAGCTACACTATCTCTAAAAGTAAAAAAAACCAACCCTACATTGAAAAAATTAGCCTTACATAATGGTGTGCATATTTAAAACCTTTTTTTTCCTCCTCTATTGTTCATTTTAATGAGAAATGCATGGAATTCTTACTATCTCTTTTGTTAAAAGTAAGGAAACAAAGAATGACCTCAGACTCGTGGTTAGGCAGGTAACTGGAAATGCTTCCTTTCAATTTGAATATGCATTATTCAGACATAACATTTGGATAGATGTCTTCATTTGATTAAATTTCTTCACGTCATTGTTATGCAGAATCAGAACACTCAGAAACCTGAAGACATTAAAATAACTACGAGTCAGGTAGATCAATTAGATTTGTTTGACATTTTAACCAAAATTATAGTCACTGTTTAAGGTGACTTCAAGCAATGAAAATAAAGTGCCAGCTGGCAGATAGAGAGACTTAAACAGAAAAGACTGGGTAAATGCTATATTATTAAAGTCACAACTTCACCCTTCAGTGCCCACAAGTCTTTGTGCTCCTTCCATCTGTCAATTCTTTAAAGACTGGCATTACTGTACATGCTCACCCCATGGTGGACAGACTCCGTTTATCATAAAGGATACTTACTGAAAATATTTCCATTGTAGAAGACTTACTGCCCATGGAACGGGTAGAAATGGATCTGAGCTGTTTGAAGGTGCTCTAAGTGATGAGAATCACGGGCTGTGGTGCCTCATGACAGTCACCACAGCACACAGTGAGGCCAGTGAAGGCAATTTCATGTTCAACAATAAAACTATCAGTTATAAGGTAGGGAATTTTAATGAATTGTGCCATTTATCAATATTTGAAGTCTATAAAAATACTGATTGATAAGTACACAATGTATATTTTGTGAATTAATGGTATATGCATATATATACAAAAATATGCAATAAAGTAACATAAATATGCCATTATGTAACAAATTTACATATACATACACAAATTATATACAAGCCCCCAGTTAATAATGAAGTTTTGTTTTACCTACTTCTTAATTTGAAGAAACAGATCACATTCACCATAAGGTTTATGGAATGCACACATTTATTCTTCATAGAAAATAATATGCTTATTATAACATCTATAATAGTGGGGGAACACAGCATTCTAGAAGGAACATAACATTCTAAAAGACTGTTACTAGGGAGTGTTTCTGAGTACCCGTGGAAAAAGTTCTTTCACTTTCTATGAGATACTGGGCTAAAAATATTCATATTCAATTTAGTTATTTAGCAATAGTTTCACGATTTTCTGGTTGTTCCTCTGTTCTGAACCAAACTGTTCCCAAGCAGAGCAACTCAGGCTTAATGTTCATGGCTGAAAAGGCCAGCCTGTTCTTTGTGCTGCACACTCCTCTGCTACGGATCAAGCCATGTTGGGAGATATCCCAACATAAAACAGAACCAGAACAAAATTTGGTGTTTGAAAATGCGATGCACAGCACCCCCTCCTATGCAAGTACAAATCTGATACTCGAGTACTTTCCAGAAGAAACATTAAGAGTCATCTGAAGTTCAGGACTGTATATGGCTAGAAGAACACAACAGATTTAAGTTCATTTCAAAGTCAGAAAACAGTCAAATCCTTCATGTGTATCTGAGTTTCCTGATCTGGCAGGTGTGCCTAGACAGTATCCAGAGATCCCAGACTTAGTCACAGAGAAAAATAATCATAAGCATCTGCCAAGAACAATAAGTGTCTTCATAGCCTGTCATACTGAATGATTTTTTATTTGAATTAGATTATTTTTAAAAGGACAAGTTGACAGTACCTCAAATTCACAGTCTTTTTATGGGCTTCTCTTCCTGTTTGGTGCATGAATGTGTATTTCAAGTTGACACCACTCTTACTTTTGCAAAGATATATTAAACAAACTAAACTAACTAGGAAATTACTTTGGGCAAGTAACCCCATCATTTTTTTTTCAGTGATAATTTTTGCAAGATGGGAAGACAGCCAAGAGGCCAGGAGGTAGGTTTTCCTTTTCTTTTGCATATAACTTAATTAAATAAGTAAAATACGAGCCAGAGCTTAAACCATAACAATAACAAACTAAATAACCATAGTGTGGAATTAAATAGCCACACACTAGCAGAGAGAAGATGTCATGCTCCTTTTTATTACACCTTTGCTATTTAGTAATAAGGGCTATCTATAAGGGACTAAGAAATTCTTATTCCCAGAATAGACTTATAAATTACCTGCTGTCAGTTTGTGGGAAATGCAGACTATACAATAGAGGCTCTTTGAAGAAATGTTCAGCCTTTCCCAAATTTTCTCATTGTGAAAAGGAAATGGCCCTACATATTTGTGTGAAATATTGGTATTCCACAGGACCAGTAGTGATTTTTTTTTTTTTTTTAAACACGGTCAGGGAGTTCTCCTTCCCTTTCAGGGTGGAATATCCGCAGTCTGGTCTGAAATCCAGGTCTGTACAACATCTGGTGCCTTTCAGCTATCCAGCCTCAGTGACTAAGAGACAGCATGGATTGTTTGGCCTCTGGATATGGGCAAGGAGAAGTTGACAATGCACTCTGGGATGCTTCCAATGGTGTCCTGGTGAAGTTGACCCAGTGGGGAGCTGGAGACTCTACAGTAATGGAATGGGACAATCTAATATTGATTAACTGAAGCTTTTTTCTCCCACCCTCTTTTCTCAACTCAAGCCCTCCTGGAACACAAGAACCATTAAATTTTTTTCATTTAAAAGACCCTTAAGACCATGGTGGTCCGACCATTAAGTTAACAGTGCAAAATCCACCAATAAAACATGTCCCTGAGTGCCACATGCACACATCTTTTAAAACCTCCAGCAATGGTGATTTCATCACTTCCCTGGGCAGCCTGTTCCAAGGCCTGACAACAGTTTTGGTGAAAAACTTTTTCCTAATAGCAAATCTAAACCTCCCCTGGTGCACCCTGAGGCCAAATCCTCTTGTCACATTGTTTTTAATAGAATGATAATAAACACCTAAAAAGGAATCATCTGCTTCGAATAAGTGCAAATCTCATGCAGATTAATTCCTTGCTGTTCTGCCACTGTATATTACACATCATGCATTAAAATGCAAGTAATTACACATTTTTCTACAATGGACAGTAATATTTGAAGCATTTGGATTACATTTTCAGTTTGATTACATCTCACTTCCATTGAATCATTTATCCATATGTTATGAGAAACATCTCTATTCTTGTGATGTTGTGCAGCCGTTTAATTTGTTTTCAAGAAAATCACTATAAACTAATTTGCTACTCTGCAAGAATTTGGTGAGATGCATTAATCATGCCAGAATCTAATTCGGTCTTGTAAACCTATTTCTGTAGAAGAGAAAAAAAGTCTACTCGGAGTACTAAGAAGAGCTATTTTCACTTACTTTTAGCAATACCTGGTTTAATACAAACAAAATCATAATTGTTTTTTTTAGAAGTCAGTATCACAGTTATGGCCCAGGTGGGGTTAGCTGATGAACCTCTCTACAGCAATTAGACACCTCTGGATTGCAAAGTCTGGCACACTCAAGGTTGCCTGTACAGCATTGTTTTACTCTTTGTCTTCAGCAAACTCTTTTTACTCGGACCATGGATGCAAATCAGAGCAAAATGAAGATATAAAAGCTGTAAAAAATTGTGAGCTTGAGTTAAAACATTTTAAACCAACTTTTTACCCAAACCCATTCATGCAATTGGATGCTTTAACCACTGTGATGAAAGTTAAAGCCTTACTATAAATCATGAGAGGGAAGAACACCTGTGGGACAGAGATTTATCATCCATATAAACAGAGTGTGATTGGCCATTATTACAGGGCTGGATGATATTTCATGCAATTCAGTAATCAGAATATCTGTGTGCGTGTGAATATCCGTGCGTGAGTATCTGGGAAACAGAGCAGGCTGGAACACAACTGAGCAATCAGGAGAACACTCAGGAGGAGAAAAGGCAGCAGCAGGCACTGGGGTTTGCTTCCCTCCAGAGGAGCCTTTCTGGCAGGGGGTGATTTAAAGCAGATCTCTTTCTGTCTGAAGAGGAAATCTGGGGTGATAAACCTCGCCAGGTGAAATTCAGTTTTTATGAATACGTCCCTAATGTTCCATCTGGGTGATAACATACACTGTCAGATTTGCAGCTTTACTACTCTCCTCCTCAAGACAAAACACACCACCTTAAAGACAATAGGTTTAAGGGCCCAAAAGGGGCCAATTCTGCCCATGCTGGAGATAAAACAATGCTACTTACATTACCATTTACTTTTAAGGAAGAAGATTAGAACAATAATCCTCTAAGATTCTTTTTCTCTCTCTTGCACCCTTTATGTTGCAGGTGCCAGGTTTTTTTTTCCCTTGTCAAAAATTTTATTTAAACCAGAAAGTATTGAATAGGTTCAAGCAAAGAAATGATTGTAGTTCCCCAGAAATTCAATAGGATTACAGCTGAATCAGCAGTAGGCATGAGATCTGCAGTGCTTTTCCATACAGAATTCTCATTTTCAAGTTTTGCTTTTGAAGGTTTACAAAGTACTGGACTTGTTTTCCATTTCCAGCATACTGGTGCAATCATTCTAACCACTGCTTTGATCCTAATTTGGTTCTGGCCAAATAGCAATGCCAGTTTTTCAGTATTCTGCTGGTGTCCAATTAGACATTTAGAACATCCCCAGCTACATAGTCAGAAGTTACCCTGACAAAACAGATAATCCTGGGAGGGTAACACAGAATTAAGTCCATGGGACAGAAAGTGTGCTGAGAATTTGGAACCATATTTTGAATATCACTAAAGTGACAACTTCAGGGTCCTCAGGATCTCTAAGAAGGGTATTTGCAGTTTCAGTAATACTAATGCTTGAGAACAATGAAAATGAGAAGAAAAAGAAAGATAAATTCACAAATGCCCTGCTGTCAGTATTAGGGTGGCTCCACCAGTAAATCTAGCATCAGCTTACATAAAAAATTGATTTTTAGTAAAAGGCTGAAAAGCTCACACCATAAAAGAACCATTTTAACCCCCAAAGATTTTGCACAAATAGCCCTACCACAATTATGGTCTGCACTGAAAGAGAATAATTCTGTATGGGACTCCAGTACAGACAAATAAGCTACACAGCTACTCATTTATTCTTTACTGAATCTTCTATTTTACATTGAAAACACCATGTTCTGACTATAACAGGCAAAATTACACACTTAGATCTGTCAAATTGTATGGAAATAGCTTTCCATTTTAAACACTTCAGTACATACACTTACTTGGTCCTGAGCAGTCAGTATAGATAAATATCAGTAAAATGATGGTAGAAGAGCCCTGTTTCTTCTTGTGTGACACATTCAGATACAGCAAATGCCTGAAACTGAGAGATAGTAATACAGTGGCTGCATATCACTGTAAATATATTATATTATATGTCCTAGGCATGTGCCCTAGTTTGGAGAGGAAGAACTGGAAAACTGATAGTCCATAGCCACAGCTTGCCACCTACCTCTGTGTGTACTCAAAACCCAACAAGTAGCACTCATTGCCTCATTCACCCATTAAATCAATGAAATTTTCATAAAAAACTAACTCACAACACCAAAACCTCCACAATTCTTGTAAAAAAAGATTACCAAACTATAAATTTTGCCATTTAAAAACATTTCTCTAAATGCCTGTGGAAAAAAAGAGAAAGATTCTCCTGGCACACCAAATTCAGATTCCACATTTCTCCTTTTAGGATCAATATCCTTCAGAGATACAGGAGCTAGAAAATATCCCTCTCAGGATCTGATATGGCATAAATCTCAGCCTGATTTGCACACCTCCTTTTAAGACAACAAAATAAGATCTCTAACTTATGTCCTGTTGAACAGGACTCTCTCTACTAAATGGATGTGGAAAAAAAAGGCAGAAATCAAGAGAAAGATACAGTCAAGAAAATCTCAAAAAGTCTATTTCTCAACAATGTCAGCTCCCTGAAGATGCACTCAATGAAAATACACTTTCTGACACTAAAGAATTACTGCAGCTGCCCATTCTCATCAATATTCATGTGAGTAAGGAGTGGCTGAAATGAAACCATGGACAAGAAGTTGTGGTAAGAGATACATAGAGCTTGGAGTTTTCCAGTGCCAGGATGGTTCTTTTAAACAACAGGCAAAATTCAGAGCAATTCTGTGCATTGTTCCCAATACTTTCATCAAAAATGGCCGTGCTGTACAAAGCACCATGCAGTCTTTGTATTTCAAGGGCGTGATCAGGAGCTTGTTTCCATTTAGGCATTTTCAAAAAAGCTTTTACTATGTGATGAAGGAGAAACAAACCTTCAGCAGGACGTTAGAACTCCCTCACTGCAATTGTGCTAAATCTCCCATCTGTTTTTTAAAAGCAGAAATTGCATTGAAGCTTCTATTTGCTATTTAACTGCTGACCTTCTTCCCCCTCGATTTTTTCCCATATGCTATTTGATCACATGTGAAAAAATTAGCTTTGTTTCTCTTATTTCCTGATTTTCTATGTTTCAATTAGACTTTAATGGCTATATATACAGTGATAATGATCCAAGGGTGTTTTGAATGAAATCTGTTTTGTTCTTCCCAGCTCCTGAGAACTGCCACAATTTGAGAAACTTTCTTCTGTAGTCCCTGAAGTGCCTTCTATAACATAATAATATAATAAACCATGAATCTGCTCTCCCTTTGCTGTGCAATACCCCATTCTGTTTCCTACAGTCTGCTGCAGTATGATTTGCAACTATAAATAATTATCCTGAGTTATAAAGATGTAATATAAAGCCATAAAGCAATACCATTAGACACCATACACTCGAGACTCTGAAGAAGCCATAAGAAAACATTGATTTTCATAAAGAATAGGAAAAAAGGTGACAATGAAAATCACGGTTCATGCTTAGGATTAGTTCATTAAAAGCTTGCTGCAATTTTGGGTGCATAGAATGAAAATAGCAGGTAATCAGTGGCAAACCACCCTTTTTCTAAAATGTGAGACACCACATTTTATGACATCTACCTTAAAAGGTGAGAGGAAAACAAAAGCTGTGGTGGGAATAGACTTGACAATGTGTGAAGTTCAGAATTATAAGGTATTATCCCCCAAAAGGGGAAGAGCCAGACTCAAGAGTGATTCATATAAACCTCTGTAAGATATGTGTCCAGATGTGTGACTCTGTGAGTTGATTTTTGGTTGTTCTGTCTGGTCTGGGCAATACAACAAGAGGAATAGATAGGATTTCTGGCTTTTTCCTACACTACTTTCCAACACCTTCCTTCAAATAGCCCTTCATTTTCCATTCTTATTTTTGCTGCTTTCTTTTTCTGTTGAGCTTCAGTCAGCACACCATTTAACTGCCTTTACAAAGTATTTAGTATATAGACTTCCAATAATCAGGAATTTTCTTTGTGAATCTGCTGTTAGCTACTAAGACTACTTTAATTCCTTTCTACTTGCTTTCATCTCTTTGCATTGAACTAGTGCAAGAAGGTTGTATGGTAGTTTAAAAAGTTGCAAACATCCTAAAAATCATTTATATTATTTGTCCTTCTCATGACTTCTCATTTTCGTGGGCAATTCTTTTCTAAGATACATAAACACATTATTTGGAAAGAGAGATAAAAATAGATGTTCACATTTGAACTATGAACTAATTATTTCTTTAAGCAACAAAGTAGATGGTGAACAATCTAAATGCAGCCAGCCTTATTTCGTTGAGTCCCACTTGTGCTTTAGGAAGAATATTTACATTCAAGATTTTCAAAACCATGGGCTAACTGGTGCACATTTCTCATGCAACTCGTCATCTTTGATGTGTTTAACGGTGCTTTCTCTACTCACACTTCAAAAGGGACAAAAATGTGTTTTCCTCACTGGGGTGGCCTCAAGGATACAGCTATCCTTTGTGCCAGTGTAGGCTGTGCATGGAGCTGCTAAATATCCACAGAGGCTGAGGCACTGGGGTTTAAATCCTCTCCAGATCCACTGGGATGGGTTTCAAGGGGAGGGAAGCAGGGCCAGGAGCCTCCTGGAAGAGCAAACAGCCTCCAGAGTGAGTTATGTAATTTCTGAGACTGTTAAGAGACCTAAAGCTTGGTAGGAGAAATCTGAGCCCCAAAATTCATGGTCTGACTTAAACAAGTTGAATTTTCACACTTTTTTTCCTCTCCCCAAACATGAGCTCTTTCAAGTCCTATTTTAGAGCTTTCATTTACAAAATCAATGTTTAGTGACCTTTTCATAGTGGTTTAAAAATGAAGACAAGAGATGTGTCCAGGGAAGAGAAAATGCATTAAAATATTGAGCTTGTTATCTCCAAAGTGAGACACACAAATTAACTAATACATGCTAATATAATAATTAGATAGTTTGCCTAGGTTTAGTGCAACGACTGTGTTTCCTAAAGCCACCATTGAATGAGAGATGAGATGGCATCACATCACAGCCAACAGCTCTCCTTAAAACATACTGTGCTTAACCTTTGTGTATTTCTGTCTGAAAATAACACAAGTCTATTCAGAGTACTGACATGATTTGCAAAAAACACATTTTGAAACCAAGGTATGTTTTGAGTGATTGAAATACTGCAATACTAGACAAAACCAGAATGGGTTGCTGGTGGCTGGCTGGGATGAGGATGGAGCTACAGACATTTCACCTGTAATGACTCTTTTGTTCTGCACAAACGTCCCAGGCAATGACCCCTGGCAGCTTCTTCTCAAGAGCAAGTGGCACAGAAAATACTTGAAACCTTTAGAGGGAAGGGCCATCCCCTCCACAGGGCTGCACTGAGGCTCCCTCCTCCTTTGTGGAAAAGAGACCAAACAGACTTTGCCTGTGGCTTCCCAGAGGATCACACTCCATGGACACTTGACTTGCACATCCAGGCTAGATTAGGGACATGCTTGTACCTCTCAGTGTAATGAAGTCCCAGACACAGTGAGGACTCTCAAACCTTGAGAACAGAAATGACAAAAAACCCCAGTCATAAGCAGAAATCAAACTGGTAGCATCACAGGTACCCGTGGAGCTCTGGAATAACCACAAGAAAGCTGGCACAGTATCTCTGGCATGATGCATTCTGAACCAGATTGGAAAAAGCAACCTGGAAAAAAACCCAGTATGATTATAATGAATGAGCCTTTATTCCTCATATGAAAGTGCTTCTGATGCTGACAAAAGGAGGAATAATATTTATCATTCTAGGATCTAAGGGGACAAAACAACAATATCAAATCATGAAAGGTTTTGTTTTTGAATCGGCATTGTCTTCTGTCCCTTGTGTTACCAGAATGATAAATGCTTTCCTTTGTGTAGGAAAGAAAAGACACTGCATGTTTATTACACATATATTTATGCCATAATTTTTGAGATGGTTGGGTAGATTCTCATTAATACAAATATTTATATTAAAGGTGCTAATAAACATTTGGCGGGGGGGTGGCTTTCCCCCTTACCATTTTGTTTGAGACTCTCCTTCATGATATTTTAGTTTCTAGGACAGATAAAACAAGATTCAGTTATCACAGTTCTTAGGATAACTGGTGGGAATATTCCAGAAGCACTATGTGATCAAAGTGGATGGAAAAGCAATACCCAAATGACTAAAGGCAAAACTGTGCCAGTCCCAGAATTACAGGAAGAGCTGATATGTATGAGACATACTAAACACTTGCATTTGAATTTTTAATATAGAAAATAAATGTCACAGCATTTTCATGAAGAATCTATTAGTCTTGAATGCAGCTCATCTGCTCCTCATTGCTATGGTTTATACCTTGTACTTTAACTCCTGCTGAACACTCAAGCAATTGCAACGTCTGACATGAGGTTATGGATTTTTTCATATTATCATATTTTTCTTATATTTTATGTTTTCAAAGGCTAGCACAGAGCATGGCAGTGAGCACATAAGAGTTAACCCACTTTGTTGCCAATATTTTCAAATGCAAGCAATACCTCCTGGTTTGCACAGTTCAGGATGAATATGGTGCATCACTGTGCCATCTGAAGTGACTCAGCTCTGAGAGCTTCAGGGCTTGGCTCTGCCTTCAGTGCCCTGAGAACACAGGGATGAATTTTTTAGATGGTAAATATGGAACATGTAAATAAATATATAACTGGTAATCTGGTCTCCAAAGAGCATGACTCCAAGAAAGGATTACTTTTAAATGGTATAATTCTGTGCATGCTCTGAGTGCTGGGCAAAAGTTCCTAGAGCACAGTCAATTTTCCTGCACAGATTTCAATTGCTAGGTTAGATGCACTTCAGAATAATATTTAAAATTGCAGAGAAATGTGCTCTATGTCTGTTAGGCATTACTGTGTGCATGGATAGAATGGCTCTTCAGAAGAGCATGACAGTTTTCATTTTTTTTAGGTGTAATTGCTGTTCCTGTTACTCAGCCCCCACCCTGTAACCTCCATCAGGGACAGCTTCACTGCCTTGAGTGCAATGTGTGAGCACTGCACCACAGTGCTTGCAGAACAAACACCTTTACACTGCACTCAAATGTTCACGGGAATAGAAACATCCTCTCAGACCTCCTTGACCCACAGACTTTTAAACTCAGGCAGAACATGAAAATTCAGCTGGAATTTTATGCAGTAATGGACTAAGCAATGAAGGTTCTGCAAATCACTACCAGCTCTCAGTTATACTGTGCAGTTCAGAGGCTTCAGGTGCTATTTCTGACACCCTGTTCCACAGCTATCACCAAGCAGCCCTTTGTGAAAGGCTATTAATGGTGTGTAAGAAAGAACACCATCTGCTTTACTCCTATCTACACTGGCCTCACAGCTCTAACACAACTCAAAAAGATATTGCTCGATATTAAAAACTGCCAATAGAAATGCTTCGTAGATCTATGGAGCAACAAGACAGCATTAATCAACTGGTTTGGGTTGTTTGGGGTTTTTTTAACAGAGAGAACTGGGCTAAATTATTTTGGAAACTAATACATGAGTAAGCTGCAAAATTCAATCACTTGAATTAGCACAAAATTTTCAGGGAACTTTTAGCACACGTGCAAAGTTTTGTGTAGAAAATGACACATACAGATGTTACAATGAAAAGTCAGGAAGTTTCCAGATTTTGATAGATTTCAGGATGGATGTGTCAAAAGATAAGCCCTGATGCTGGCAGGCAGTCTCCCTTGAAAATTTAGATTCCATCTACAGAGATCTTCAGGTAAACCAATTTTTCCTTTCACCTCTGCCTCCAAGAACTGGTCTCAAAGGACTTCATTTCAGCCAAGACCTGTCAAACCCCCAAATGCTTTTCATTACTGAATTCCTTCTGTATGTTCTGTCAGCTGTGTTAAAATAATAAATTCACAAGCAATTGATTTTTGAGAAGGGTGAGAACCACTTGAACTAATCTCCTGATTTTGTTATTTCAGCATGTAAATTTTATTTAAAATTGTTGTTTGAAGTCTTTCTTTTCTATGCCCTTTATGTGGTTTAAAGTAGCAACAGGTCCAGAGAATTTGTAATAAAAACCTTCTTGGTACAATGACTCTGAGACATCAGGGGTGTACTCCAGTCAGTGCATACCCTCTCAAATCATTAATATTAATGATAATTCACTCACAAACATCCAGCACATACTAGGTGCCCTGGTGATCTTAATTAGGGCTATAAAATAATAAAATGTTTTCTCACATTCTGATGTATGTGGGGAGAAATTCAGGACATTTCTAAAATTCCTTGCAGAGGTGATTTTGGATGGTCTTTGTCATTATCAAGGGAGGATCACACACAATAGCCATGGATTAAGAAAGCAACAATGGTTATTTCACCTAAAAAGTTGAAGAAGAGTATTTTCAAATTGTGTGTGTGGAAAGGGAGCTTAGTTTGGATGAAGCAGTTGCAAGAACACCTTAATGGGGGACAAGAAAGCAATTAACAATGAAAAGTCAGTGATGCAAAAGATAGAGCTAGAGATTAAAATCTTATTGAAACAAATGCTTCTCCATTTGATCATAATGAATTGAGCTGAAAGATCTGCAAAACCAGTTCACTGAACATGAGAAGAAAATAATAATTTGTTACCCAATTATAGTGAAGCTTTCTGCCCAACATACTGCTCTACAGCATCAGTTAAATAGAAATAAACTGAACAACACCATAGTAGAATTAGACATAATATTATTTGAAACTCCATTGTCATAATTAAGAAAAAAAAATATACAGATATATCAATTTTTACAGGACTCTAAAAGCATGAGAATATGCTTTATCCCAATGGAAAACCAAAATATTCAAGGGAACAAGAGATGAAATGGGCATAGCAGGGATAGATGAAGCAAATAGTGCTGGGAAGAAAGGGGCAGTGGTGGAGCTAAGCTGTGCAGGGGGCAACAGGGGAATAGAGTGAGATGAGAGAAATTGCAGAGATGGAAGTGGGAAAGGTAGGGAGAGAACATTAAGAAGTGGAGATTGAGAGAAGGACATTACAGTGTGGGAACAGATTGCTTAAATTAGAGAAATCCATCAGATCAGGGTAGATTGGGGTTTTGTGATGGGAATGAAGATCTTAAATTCATCCCACCTGACTTTAGGCACTTAGCTGAGACGACCAAATCTGGAAGGGTTCCTGTCAAAATCTGAAAAATCGGCAGAGAGGCCCTGTCCAAAGAGGAATCAAGGCTCCAAGTGGGCTCAGCTGCCCTCTGACTGAAGTGTTAAGAGAGGATAGGAGCGATCACATCAGTAACACATTTAAAATAATATGCACAGATTACATGCAATGTTTGGATTCGATTGGACTACTATAAAAGAGATAAAAGAAGGACAAAATAAATATAAACAGCTGTCACAGGACTTTAATATTGAATAGGTTTTTTACAGGTCCCATATCTTTCAATTTTGTCATTTATGGGAAAATGTGGCAGTGACAGGGGTAGGCACAACAGAACAGTCAGCAGTGGTGAGGATGGCACCCATAGGAAAAAAAATCTCTTCAATTTTCATTTTCTTATCAGTTGCTTTGTGGAACAAAATAAGTCACATGTCTGGGACAACAATGTGGGACATACCAAAATCAAAGCAATGGCTTCAGAAAGACTCCATTTTATACTCAGGGAAGAGGAAAGGCTTTGATTACATTTTAGAAGTTCTGAGGAAGGAAAGATCATGTGCTAAAAAGGCTCTTTCACCCTTTCAGCAAGACAGGTTTAACACACATGTCTAAAGCCTGAACTCAAAAAACCTAAAGGATGGGAGATTAAAGGAACTGTGATAAATCATCAGAGTAGGTAAATTAAATTTGCGTCTTAAACTCTGTGAAAATAAGGAATCGAGCAGACAGCCTGGAAAGAACCAAGTGGGAGTCAGTTCATCAGAAAATCCAACATGACAAAAAAGGCACTGGAAGGAACACACAGAGGTGTGAGCAATTACAAAAACAAATTATCTGAAAATATGGATTTCTACACTGTCTAGTAAATAAAGTAATTTTAGCAAATGAAACAAGCTTCTAGTTGAGAAAAACAAAACTGAAATCATCAAACTCTCTATGTATTTTGGGTTTATTGCTCTGTAAAGAACCAACACAAATCCCACCTGAAATTAAGCTGTAAATATATTTTTTAAGATCATCATCTACTTGAATTTCTGTAACAAAAACTTCGAAGAAATTCAGTTGCATGTTCCCACTGCAACAATGTTTTCTAATACTCCCAGCGATGTTCTGAAAGCTGTGTGTAATTAGGCCTGATGAACCTCGTCCCTTAATAGGGACAAACTCAATGTTTGAAACTTAAGTATGAACAAAAGACAGGGTAAAAGGAGGCAGAAAATGTATTGCCTACAATAGGTCTTCCTAGATTTAAAATTATGGAGAAAAGCTCCAATACATCAAAAGATGTAAAAACAAAAAAGAAAAATTATAAAAAATATAAAATTTGTAATTCTTGTTTAAAAAAAAAACCCCGCAGGACTGCAGCCCTTCTGAGATCCCTTACCTTCCTGAGTTTGTGCTGTGAAAAAAGCAGAGTTCTGCTGTTCTCATGCCAGGAGTGTCCAAACCCTGCACAGGAACCAGACAGTGAACGTACAGTCGGACACTGAGGTTCTTACTGCCATAATGAAATTACACTTCAGACGTTTTCTGCATGACTAAGCTCTCGTGATTACATTTTGAAGCTTTGCAGTGAATTGTGAATTACAGATGTACAAGGCCTCCTCTCTGTGGTTCTGCTGTCTCTGGTACAGAAGGCTCACTGGACTTTGGTGCACGACTCCTGCTGTCTCCACTCATCGCTGTTAGACCATTCCAAGTGTTCCCTGGAGGGACATGACAGCTCCAGAGAACATCCACGCTGGGCTCACTGCCCTGTGGAGCCCTCCCCAGCTGAGCTCCATTTCCACCTGTGAGCAGGGAGCTTTGAGGGGAACTGGTGCTGCCCCAGGGTAACACCACCCCCAACCTGCCAGACCAAACATGGAAAACAATTGGGTATTCAGCACTGAAGGAAAGGACAGGTCTCTGTAGATTTCCTCTCTCTCAGACTTTTCCCTCTTGATTTCCAAAATATTCCTCATATTGCTGAGCTCCTCCTAAGGGAGAGCCTACCCTCACATCAATGCACCCACTGCACACTTCAATTTCTACTCAGGGGTCCAGACTAGAACCTTACAGAGACTCATCCTGTCAATAGGGAAGGGTTTATCCCTTAACTGAAGCATCTAGTAACACTCTTAGGAGCTTCATGTGATTTTTTTTTTTCTTTCCCCATAGTCATCACAAAAATATTTGTGGAAAGAAAAGATGTGCCCACAGGTTTCAGCACACTTAACACCAGAACTGCAGAAAGGCTCTCAAACAGAGCAGGCATTGTTTCAAACCAATTTCCATCAGCCTTAATGTGACCATGCACACGAACATTCTCTTTGCAAATCTCTTTCACAATCTCAGGCTGATACCTGGAGCACCTGGACCAGAGACGTGCGACAAGGATGTGAAGCTCTTTATAAAATCTGACTGACAGGAAATCAATATTACAAACAAACCTATAACCAGGGATCCATTACTGCTACAATATATAAACCAGCTCTGTGCTATTCAGCAAACACTTGCAAAGTATGTGCCAGCAGTGGGAAATCCTTTTTTCAGCTCTGGGAATATACAGTGACACAATACCCCTGAAACTAGGAAATATTCTAAACAAACACACGGGCTCATAAACACAGTTATCCACCACAGTATATTCTCCTGTGCTTTGGTCCCACTTTACTTTAGTCTTTTAATCTGATCATGGATACCCTGAATTGTTTAAACTATAATTATAGATGTAAAGTTGTTTTGCCTTCTACAAAAAATGTGCTTTGGAGAGACCAAAACAGAAATTAAATGCATGGGAAATAATAGAACTATTTCAATAACACTAATTGCAAAGCAGTTTAAGAAAGCATCTTTTGATTAAATAATTGTTTTAATTATACAGTATACTTAGGTTTACCAACTATAAACACTTCAGCTTTTAGCATTAGGATAATTTCACATATACTGTTTTTCCTCACTTTATTTCAGAGAATGAATAAACTAGAAATAGAAAACACTGTAAAAGTACATCCAAACAGAAGGAAAAAGGGTGATTTCTCCACAAATAATAGACATCAATCACAGTACATGGTTAAAGCATATAAATGCAAATGGTCAATTCATGAAGGGGAAACCTTTAGTAGCAGGAGGGACCAAACCTTAGGTCCTTCAGAAATGGTCTCTGCCCAGGGAGGTCTGTGAGCAGAGCTCAGCAATGTCCCTCTCTCTGTAGGACTGCCCCAAGGCAGCTCTTCTGCCAGGGCTTTTTCCAAGTGGAAGTCTCTGCAAAGGACAAGGTTCCCATGGCTGCCTGCCTTAAACTCACAGATTCATAGTGGGTTCCTTTCATAACCAAAATGAGATGCTTCTTGACTGCACACTGTGGAAGACCATAAATTCACCATGGTACATTATCCACCATCTCAAGAAAAAATAAATTCAATAATTCTTATCTAAATGGCAGCAATTTTCCACTGGGTTAATATTAAAGCTTTCTTTGAGAGTAAGACACCTAGAAAAGGTGTTAAAAATCAAATGCTGTTGTAGGGAAAATGTATTCAAAAACATTACTATTAAATGTAATTAAATTATATCCTCAGACAAAACCCTCAAGTTTGCTACTGTTTTTATTGTCAAGGGGATACAGACAGAGTAAATGTATTCTGACATTTGGTAGGAAGAGGAGGAGAGATATTTGTGATATAGAATGGATGAGGAAAGGAGATGTTAGTGAGGCATTGCACACATAGACATGCTCTGACAGAATTGCATAGATTTTTACAGCTATAAAACACTCAAATCTCTCCTCAGTTTAAAAATATGCCTGTAAACAAGTACTTTATATCATTCTGTGAAACAATGACAGTAACAACTGCCTGTACTCTGCCTGCAGTGAAGGGGTTCCTGCTTCAGTAAAAATCACAGTATTACCCTCATGAAATTTCAGAATTATTGGTCCTTCGCAAGACAAAGAAAAATCCTTGCGTGCATTGACTGCAGGATCAGTGTAAATAGAACAAAACCAGCAGAACTGCTTGGCAGGGGTTTAAGTAGTCTCTTATCTCTACACTGCAGTTCTGCTTGTACTGCACCTCAGTACACGCACAAGACTTTTGTGTTGGTCTTGCTCTCACCTTGTAATCCACCAATCAAACTGGTTGAAGGCTGCCAGAAACTTAACACATCTGTTTAAACTTTTCCACCTGGTAAATTGCAAATCAATTTTTTTCTAGCTTAAAAATCCATTGAATCGATACTATTTTAAATAGCATTGCTGATCAATTCGTATTTTCAACGTAATGAATTTCCACACTGCTCTACAAATTTGTTCGATTGGGAGGAAACATATTTTAATTTGAAAGATAATGTTGAAGTCTTTAGAAGAGCTGTGTGTCAAATCTTCAGCTGGTGTTAATGAATAGTCTCTTCCACATGCAATGGGTTAATAAAAAATTTGGCTGTCTGGGGTTCTGGTTCTCTTTCTGCCTGGCCAGCAAATTACCAAGTCCAATTGGCATTACTTACAGGATGCTGGTATTAGAATTATATATACACAAACATATGGACTAAACTTTGATAAGAAAATGTATCATTGCTGTTTTTCATCTGTTTTCTTGAAGGATTATAATCACAAATTATAATTAGAATTTGTGCCCCAAAGCTTTTTGACCTTCTTTCCACTGTTTGTCAAATATTCCTTTCCTGGAATTATGTAACACTGGTCAAAAACACACAACAAAAATTTTGAAAAAGAAAAATGTCATAAGGCTGATACAATGTCTTTGCATAGACAAAGGCATCTGATCATTATGGGGCACATTTTCCCCACTAACGAAAAGTTTATTGGCTGTATCTTTAAAACTTACAGTGTCTTTCAGGATCCATCAAATGTATCATAACATAAGCTATCAAAATAAATAAAATATAAAGTGCATACATCTTAGGGACATAATTTCCAAGTACATAAACTTTTATCTTACTTTTGAAAAAATGTCAAATCACTCGGAGCAGCACTTTAAAAAATATGATTTATGGAAAAGGCTTCTTTTACAAGCTCTGAGAACTCTATAAAAAGTCTTTCAAACAGCAGGGCTACCAGAACTTTTAACAGAGAAAGTTATAAAGCAGATTATGGATGAGAGCAGGTGAGACAGAATCATGGTTGCTGCACTCAACCAAATGTATCTGCATCTGGCAAGTAGCTCTAAGAATTAAGTATGTTACAGCTGAAGAAAGACTTCTGCAAGTTCGCAGTTTGCCTTGCCCAGATCTGATCTTTGCAGCACAATAGATGCTGCCATGCTGCACAGTCAGCAGAACCTCAAGCAAAGAAGATGCTTTGGGTACTCAGGTGAGGACCTCATGGATGAAGCCAAGAAGCTGATATGGGAACAATCCAGTCATGGACAAAAAATACTGCTATTTTAAACACAGCCTCTTCTTTATGTCAGATTCCCAGGGTGTGAGACTATTAATTATTTACTGATTAAACAGTATTTTATCCATACACGATAGTGGGGTTACCTCACAGCAAACATCAGAGCTTCTCAAGGTGATTTCCTGTTCCAGCCCTTGGTCACTGCTCACCTGGACAGCCTTGGAGCTGTGAACCTGCCAGGTTAACTGATGCAGCTATTCTGTCCTGGCTCGACACAGACTCTTATTCTCCCCAGGCTTGCTGAGCAGAGCTCTGTCTGTGAACTGCACCATTGTGCTACATTTGACAGCCGGAAATAAAAGGCAGTTCAGCTCAGTTTCAAAGGTTGTTTTTAATCTCCTCAAACCCTAGACTGAGGTGAGGAGACTAAGCTAATCACCCAGGCTCCTCTCTGTAGAAGAGGAACAGAGATACCTCAAGAGTGGGTTTTAAAAGACAATTTTATTTCAAACTCATGCAATAGAACAGAACAAGATGTCCTGTCCAAGGACTTCATTCTTACTGCTGACTCTCAAGGAAACTCAGAATAATACAGATTAGAAACCTAACTTCTGGATGAATGTGAGACAGCTCCTGGTTATTTTGATATAGAATTGCTTAAGAGCAACTGTGGGAGCAGCCTTATACAGACAGCATTAAGGATAATTCTTGCTTCTGGCAATTCACAAATTAAGCTAAACTAAAATCTCATTTCAGCTACAAAACTATTTTAAAAGATGCTTTTTGGGTTCATATTATACATCTTAATGGGAGAAAGGTGCCATATGGAGGGATTTCATTTTGTTAAGAGATACTCAGTGCTCTTATCTTCTTTATGTACTGCATAGAAATTGAAAGCAAACAATACTTATATATTTTTTACAAGCAATTTCCATTTTAAATACAGAAAACTCTATTAATAAAGCAATGGGATACTGAAATACTAAAATGAGAGATCAGAGAGTAAAGGCCCTTTTAACTCAGTTAACACCATCTAGCTGTATGTAGTTATCTTGCATTTATTCATTTGCATATATGGACCACGGCACTTTAAAATGTCATGTATTATTTTCCAAGGATCATTTTCAAGAGGAAATTGCAATTTGCCAAATACAACTGCCACATAAAATAATAGCTAGTGTAACCATAAGATGAAACTGCTGTCAAGTTGTTTACCAGCTGTCCAGTACAATCAAACATGGTCTTGTGATTATTTTTCTGTTCTGTTTGAGAAAAAATTTATTTGACTTCCAAATCCAGGCTTTTGTTTCAGTAGTCTTTGAATTCTGGGAGTTCAGAAGTGTTTTGTAGCCTCTATGCCCAAATAAAGTATTTTATGTGCTCAAAAGTGAATCTCATCAAATTCTCCATGGCCAAGAAGTGTCTGCTGATACAATGGGGGAGAAATCCTTCAGTGAGCATGAGAGGAAGGAGCATTCTTCACATTCTTTCTCACTTACAAAGTGGATCAAAGGCACGCAGCTTCAGCTCTCTTCCACCTGTACAGAATGCTGCTTTAAAAAAGCCCCATGTACTTATCTAATATTCTTGGTAATATTGCCACTGTTTTCTGCTTTATCTCCCACTTTCTATGACCCAAAACGCAAAATGTTTGTCTTTGCTTCCAAAGCCCTTCCCCACCAAACCCTCATTCTTAGAAGGAGTTCCCTGCTGCCATCTGCAAAGCTGTCTTAATTATCTCATTTCAGATTCTGCCTTTGATACGTTGCTTCTAGAGAACTCAGAGCTGGCCTGCTGCTCTCCCACGAACGCTGACTTTTTGGCTGCCCAGTACTGTCACATTGTTTCCTTATGCTCCCCCGTCTGTCTAGACCCATCTGTTGTCTCTTGTTTTATACTTAGATTATAAACTCTATGGCAGCAGAACTGCCTCTTTGTTCTGAGTTCATTTAGTGCCTAAAACAATGCAGGCTTGACCCATGATTAAGGCTTCCCAGCACTAGAAAAATAACCACAAAATAGCAAACATTCTAACAAATAACCCAGCTGGAGTGCCGGAAACAGACGCTGCCTTGCAGACATCACAATACAGAGGAATCAAATTCCACCAAAACTGAATTACTCAGCAATACTGGTCCATTTGATCAGCATTGAAAAATAGCCTCTGTGTTTCTCTTGCTTTTCAATCTAGCTCACAGTTGTGGCTTTTAGCTAAATAATGTCTTCTCTCAATAAAAATTGTCAAACTATTGCATTGTGTGTTAAGGTACCGAGCTCTGCTTACTTTGTCTTGGCTCCTCTAAAGTAAGCAGACTCAGAACCTCTGTTTCTCTCTTTTGCCAGAAAAAGATGGAGTTTGAAACCAGTTTTCTTGAAGCCAACTTGGGTGCAAGGAGATGCTCACTCATAGCTTCCCTGGTTTAAGGCATCATGGGCTTCTGGTGTGTTTTCCTGCACTGTGACCCACAGCTCATGCAAATATCACAGAATGTGCTGAGTTGAAAGGGACCCACAAGGATCATTGACCCCAACTCCTGGCCCTGCACACCCCCAAGAGTCACACCATGTGCCCATGAGCATTGTCCCTATGCTCTTTGAGCTCTGTCAGGCTTGGTGATCCCTCTGCCTTGGGAGAGGTCCCAGTGCCCAAGCACCCTCTGGGATAAGAGCCTCCTTAGGAAGGAACAGCCTCAGCCTTGCCTGGGGTCCTGCTCTCCCTCCTCCTGCTCATGCTCTGGTTTCTGTCCACCTCTGACCAGCCTGGATTCCAAGCCTAGCTCCTCAGCTTCCTCTGTCTAAACCCCCACACCAGTGCAAAGAATGCTCATGGATCACCCAGCCAGCTCTCTGCTGTCTGAGAGGGAACATAAGGACTAAGAAATCAGTGTGGGCACATCCCAGAGGAAAACAAATCACCACTCATGCCTCTGGATATGACAAATTATGAATCCTACAACATCTCCAAGGCTCCACAAATCTGAGTCCACTGGGACTGACCAACACAACAGGGGAAGGTCACAATGCTCACTGCACCCTCACAGGTCCCTTGAGATTCTGGCAAGGGACACAGTGTGGTTATGTCCTCATTCCCATTTCAAGGCTGTCTGTATACAGAATTTGGGACAGGATTTCTCTTGTGGTTCTTGAAGTGCTGATTAGTTTAATTAACTTTTTCATGAAAGTAAAATAGGGCATAAATTTTAGCTGTATTCCGATGAGATTACTAACAGACTTCTTCAAGCACCTCTCTTTCATATTGTCAGGATTTTTGCTGATTTGATTAGATAGAAGAGGTGGCAGCATGATGACTGCTAATTAGAATTCTTAACTTATCATCAGTCCACATTTTTATAGGTTTCATATTAGCAGATCAATACAAAAACATCATGTGTGTACAGCTGCATTTACCTCTAAAACTCAACTGACTCTAGTTCATACATGTCACCTTTAATATCTTTTAGTCTGAATAATTGCTTTGAAAAAAGGAAAAGGAATATAAGAAATCCAAAACTTCAGCTCGAAAGGGAAGTTTTACTACAAATAAAGTTTTATAACTCTAGTGATCAGGAATGTCCTTGAGCTGGGAATTTTTGATGATATCATTAACAAGCAGTGGCATTACTTCTATGCAGGCCTAAGCTATAAATTATGCTTTACATCCAGTCACTGTATATTTCCCAGGGATTCAGGACCTCATCTAGGAGGTTCTGGAGATACTCAGCACCAATGGACTTCAGAGTGAGCTGAGAATACTCAGCACTCTGCACTGCTATGACCACAAGCCATAACTGTGCAGAGCGTGCTGAAATAATCATGAGGTAAGTACCTGGTAATTTCTCTTTTCTAGCCAAAGTGCACATTACACATTAATTACAGTTAAGCCACCTAAGCATAATTGTCAAGTATTCTACAGAAACGTGCAATTTCTATGCAGATTGCATTTGGCTGAAAACTCCATGAATCTACTGTGTTATTCTATCTTGCCATGTATATGTGGGCAATGCAAACCAAGCTATTAACAAACCAAATAAACCTGAAAGAACATTTAATTTTTATTGCTGCCACAGACTCACCTTTTAAGAATGCCAAAGAAGCTTAAAGTGTGAAAAAGAGTAGATTATGAAGGACATAAAGATACATTTCTTTATCTGACAAGCACAATGCTTAAAGAAGCCAACTCCAATACTCTGGTTTCTCATTAGTTATTTCTAAATTTTACAATAAAATGGTAATGATATATCCAGGTGGTAAAAATTCTGTTTTAACAGCTGCATCAACCGTACAAAACTCAAAAGCAGCATCTTAACAGATTAACAGCTCTCCATAATATTATCTTCGTAGCAGGCAATTTGTTCCTAGTGATAATTAGGTATTTAGAGACACAACTAATTAGAGAGAAATGACTGGATGATTTTTCATTTGCTCAGAAATCTACTGTCAGAAATGAAGATCTGCTATGGGGCAAGTGTAATTCTGTGCTAGAATTAGTGTCAGAAAGGTAAGAGAAAATGTGGTTTAAATTATGTAGATGGTAAAATAATGTACCTACCCAGATCTCCACACTGTTAATATGTGCATTGATACATTCTTCTCCAAATGGAATGATTCTATTCCCAATATGCATTTCATAAGTGTGGGTGCTGAGGAGGGGAATATACAAGATTGAGTAAAAGATGGAGCAGAATAGTTTTTTTCCATCAAATAGATCTTTCCCAGTCTAATTTGGGATAACAAATTCAAGGGATCATTAGTTCTTGAAGGCATTTGTTTCCTCTTATTTTCACATACTAACTGCAGGACTCTATCTCTGCCTTTGCTGCTGCATTGCCTGTCACTAAAATACATCTTTAACTGTATTTCATTTTTCCTCTGGATTTTATTTACCATGTCACTCACCAGCTAGATTCATATAAGTATACCTCAAGCTACTGGAAAAGAGCATTCTCCACATTCACTACCAATATCATTCCACAGACTGAGTGGAGTGCTTTGCGAGAGATGCTGCTATCATCCAAAGACAAATCACGTCCATGACATATTCAGCCAGCTTTCACCCAGGGCTTGAAGTCATACATCTACAGCACTAAAATGTTTAAACTGGCCCTACAGCATTCTTCTTCTTCTGGGAAATTGATAGTTCTCATTGTGCAGCAACAGAAAGCTCCTCATTTCCTCAGTTCCATGTGTACATGCATGTTTTTGCTCACACACATCCTTAAATGTGCATCCAACAGCACCCACATTCAGAAGAGAACCTGATGACATATGTGAGTGGCAAGAGCAAACATTCAAACATTGCAGCTGTTTGTTCAAACATAATTTTGTCCTTTCTTAGGGTCCAGCCTGTGCAATGAACATTGCAGGTGTTCTGCAGAAACACACGACACTGTCACACTACTGAAGGCTGTATCACAATGCACTCACCCAGGGGAAGGGAATAAGACAAATCTAGCAAACCCTTACCTGCAAAAACTCGGCCTTCTAATTTCATTAATTTCTTCTTGAAATAACCCTTGAAGCAATTCTCCCCCGCCCATTTTTCTGTTTGTTTGCTTTAATGAATTCACTTTAAAGGTTTGCTAGCTAAAGTGCAATGCTCTCCCCAGTGCCCTACTGCTTGATATTGGACAAATCAGCTGCATCATACAACTCTTCAGCTTTGTGTTCAGGACCCAATAGATGAATTGTCAGCAACAATCCCATGGGTGAAAATCATCTTTTCTATGGCCTCCAGATGTGGCAAAGGGGAAATGCTCCGTGACACGTCTGGAGAGGGTGGCTGAGGAGCAGAACCTTGACTGTTCCTCCTCTTTCCCCATTGCTCAAGCAGCACCAACACTTCACAGTGCAGCTGCTCTGGTTAGCAATCTGGACCTGAATCCTTAAAACTGTTTGAGTTCAGCTATTATTTTGGCCTGTCACCCATGTTTTTCCCATGAAATGCAACTAAAAGAAATGGCACTTCTTCAGTTCATGGTTGGGTTTTGGTTTTTTTTGTTGTTGTTGTGGTTTTTTTTTTTTTTTTTGCTCTTTCTTTTTACATGGCCAGATGTTAGAAACTGCCTTTGAATTTAAACATATTTTTCTGCAAAAATCTCCCATTCTACTGTGCTGGGAAACCTAGCACATAGACCTAAGTTTGTCTGAATATATGTTTTGTATCTAACTATAGAAACAGTTCAAAGCCAAGCTTATAAATAGGATAAAATGGCCACCCATATGACAGCAGTTACATTTAAACTTGTTAATTGCTTGAAATAGCTGCAGACACAGACAACCTTATGTATAGGTACCAATGCCTGATACACAGCCTGACTGAATCATTAATAGTCCTAGAAAATAAATGTCTGCTTAGCATCTAAGCAATCAGAATTTAGGTATAAATAAACTTGATCTCATATTTTAAATAACAAGGATAATTCCCACAGCAGGTTTAGATCAGCAAAGTTTGCAGCCAAGGTGTTTCTGACCACTTATGCTGAGCATTTCTCTAGGGTCTGTAATTTGTACTGCTGCATATCTCCAACTTCTTCATTTCCACCTAACTCCTATTCAAAACACCAGCACCACAAAGCATTTCTATCCTTTCCTCACACTGTGGAGACTTATTGGCCAAGTTTCATGAGTCTTTATGTACTGTGGACAAAACTAAATCCAGGAGCACTTACATAATCAATGTTTAATATTTAATGATGCATCACAGTGATACATCATTGAATGACATTGGGGTAGGACTTGTGCAGAGAGATGGTATTGACTAATTGATACATTTGAAAAAACCACAGATTTTCTTAAACAGCACCATTTCTACAGATTTGAGCTTTCTAAAGAGAGGGTTCTCCCAAGCATGTTATACTCAGCTGACAAAAAACCATGAAATTTTTTGCTCACACATGCACATAGAAACAGATTTAAAATACACTTAAATGTCTCAACATTTCTAAAATGTAACAAGATATTTTGGGGGTAGCAAAAAGCATGGAAGAAATGGCACAATGATGTGGAAATAATTTCTAAAGCATCTGCTTAAGAGCACTTAAAACTTTTCTATCATGTTCTCAAAAATGCATATGCAGTTATATGCAAAAGAAAGCTGAATATGTGGGAAGAACAGCTAACTCACTAATACCTAGTAACACTGTAAGGATCCTGTCTTTCCATTTAAATAATAAAAATAACTGCTTCCACAAGCAAAATGTAGTAAATTACATTTTCCCATTTGTTTACATGCAGCAACATCTACCTCCTCAGAGGAGCAGTCATTTTCTTGTCATTTTGAAGTAATATGTCATACAGAACTTGCACAATCTCTTGAATGTTCCTTTCCATAATCGCACCTTGAAGTGTCCTAAAAGTCTGGGAGAAGTCAGAATATTCTGTGCTGTCATATCAGCACACCACTCTATATGCAGACAATGAACAAATAAATCTGCTCATAAAGGAATGGTGAATATTGTTAAGGTTGACTTCATTTTCCATTTATGCTTCTGGTTTTGTTGTTAAGAAATAGGAGAGGCATTAGCTTGAAAAATATTTGTGAGTGCAGGACAGCATCAGACATTTCTCTCCAATTAAATATTTCTCAATACAACTATCACATTGAATTTGAAAAAAACCCATAACAACCTACTACTTTTGATTGCACTGCTACACTAATGCAGCTGAAAAAGCTGCCTGCTCTAACAATTTGATCCTGTTTCAGCATCTCAGCCTTTAAATGAGATATTTGTCTCTCCAGCCTCATCTAAGAACCCCCTCTCACTGAATCAAGGGGAGATCCAGGAAATCAAAGTGTAGCATATCTGTCTTTCTTTGTGGAGTTGGTGGATGTGAGACTGGAGGCTTTTTTTAATCTTGACTAATAGGAAATAAAATTGGCTCCAACTGTATCTACAATGAAACAAGCTACAAGCAGACCTGCAACTTCAATCAGGTTCGTTTCTTTCCATTTCAACCTCACCAGTCTGGAAAGAGAAAATGTTATTACAGCATGCTCAGTCAGAGTTTACAAGAAAGGCACTATGGAGACAAAATCAGCCAGTTCTTTCATTCATGGCTGGTCAGGTCATAAAATGAGTACAATTCACAGCCTTGCTTCCAAAACAAAGAACATGCTAAAGTAGGATTCCAGATAATGAATAGTCTGCTCTAATTTCTTTAAATAGAGATCTATTCCTCTACACAAATTGTTTGGCTTGAAATGCTGAAAATGTTTTGAACAGGAAAAAATGCATCCTTTTCAAGCTCTGGCAAAAGAGCATTCCAGTTTGTAGGAAGATGGTGTAAGTGGCATCCAAGAGCCAAGATCAGAATGCACTTCATGAAGCATTGCCAGTGAGGTAACATCTCCACCTTTTAAAAGTTGCTTCATTTCCTAATAGTTGATTTCTTGAGAAATCAATACTCCCTTCTCTTCCCTATACTTTGGAGAGTGCTTACAACTACTGATTTGAAGTTGAGGCTTTTATTCACTACTGATTTTTCAATGAGCCCTTTGTATTGCAATCCAAAAGATATAAATAATACCAAAAGGAAAACAAAAACCAGCTAAGAGCTCATATCTTGAATTCATGCTCAGTTCAATCTCACAAGTACAAAGCAGATTACATACTTGGACACAGATCTCCTCTTCATCTACAGATCATTACCATCTGATTATGAGCTTGGTGCTCTCTGATATGAATGTGGCATTTTTTTCATTTCATTGGAATAGAAAATATATTACAAGAACCACAACAGCCCTCACCAACTTCCATATTTGCTAGCATTTTCTCTAGGAGCATTAAGGAACAAGTGGAAACAGCTCCCTTCAAAGTAGGGGAGCAGGCATTTCAGTGAGCCCTGTTGGGAAAACTGCACCAGTCCTGCCAGTGCTCAGCTGAGTAAACAAAGTTTCAGCTCCCAGGGCAAGAAATGCAATGTTAAAATTCAAGCATGCAATTTGATATCAAAAGGAAAATAATCTGAGGAAGCAAAGTGTCTCAACTTTTGCTTTTCAAAATGTAAAAAAAAAAATGTATACAGAGGCTACTGAGATTAGGTAAGGAGATTTGAAGAGAAGGTAACAACTGATTTTGTAAAAAGTACCCAAGCAACATAGCCCAAGGTAACCCAGCCAGGTTACTGGATAAAAAGGATGTATTGAAAACATTGAGCTACCACCAGGAGGAACAGACAGAAATAATTTCCTTTATGAAGTTTCTTGAGACTTTTCTACAACCTTTCTGTCTTAATGGCACTGGTATCACTGCAGTGATGCAATTCTTCACATGGAATAGGATCTGGATGTGTATGCATAGATTTAAGTGTGGCCATAGCACAATATTTTACTTCTGAAAAAGAAAGTTAATAATTTTTCTCAGTATATGGTGCATTTACACACTTTAACTGTTCATAGAGGCTGCACTGCAACTGGTGAGCAAAGATCTTTTGACTGGAATTAATATTTTCTCTCATAATTGCTTTGTTAATTTATTGACAGGATCCATGCTCAGCTTTCATTTACATTGTTTTTGGACCATTGGTGAATGTGAAAATGGACAACAATTTTCTTATAACTGTGTTCCATCTCTTAGTCAGCTACAGGGGTTATGACTGAAGGGACATCAGCTTTCACTAGAACACCTGAAATAGGCTAAAAAACCACTCACAAGTACACCCATAAAGTGTATTTAGAAGATGAGCTTGGGAACTAATTTCATAATTTTCAGGTGTCTAGACATCTTTCATCTACTGAAAGCATTGATCTGATCTGAGAACTACCCTTTTCATTTGAATAAACTCACATTAACTTAATTCAGGACCAAGAACTAGAATTTGTAATGTGTATTATTTTCTTGGTAGCTGGGAAATCCTGTCCTTTGTGGATTGTAAGTTCACTCTGCTACACTGAGGTGTTCAAGTTGCACCTTTATGTATCTATACAAATAAATGCACTTGGAACATTTGAGGATATAAAAGCATAGAACACATCAATGCAATGACAGAGAGTAGGGAACTTGCTGAAAGGAAATAATTAATGTTGACTGTACCTCCTAGAAATTTACTGTCCTTGTATCAGTGTCCAGCTTGATGGCTAAGTGACAGCTACAGGCTTTGTGCAGCAACCAGTCAGACACTGCAGATTATAATTTCATGCTTGCAGACTGGCATTTGCTAGTATGTCCACATCTGGTCATTTTGGGTAGGATCTAATGAGGAAATTGCTGCCCAGCACCCCTCAGAGCTGTTGAGCTCTGGTACAAAGGATGGAGCTGCCTCTACCTTGAGCTTTGTGTCAGGATGTCCTGTGCTATCAGCTGATGTAAACTCTCCCTGGGAGTTTGGCTAAATGTTCTGAGAGGGACAGGCTGTGACCGTGGTCGTGGCTGTTGATTGCTACATCCTTCACACTCTAATCCTGCTGCAGCAATTTGTCTCATTTGGGATATAAAATCCTGCATGTCTTGAATTTTTCATAGGGTCTGTTACAGGCCAGAAGTGCAAAGTAGCCTCCCTTAAGTGCAGAAAAATTACCTATGCTGAAGATGGTAAAACAAACTTCTGTATCCAGTGAAAAAACCTGAATCTTAAATGCTTGAGATGGTTTCTGATTGTTTGACTATCTGGAATATTTTAATGTACTTACCATCAAAAAAAAAACATAATAATTTATGATGAGAAGATGCAGAAGAATGGTGGTTTCTAAAAATCTGTTTTCATATCACTATTGGTCAATGAAGAAGAATCAGAAAAAGCATCACTGAAGCATAATATCAGGGAAACAGCATTTGAATAAAGCTCTAGTTGGGAACAACAAGACAACAAACAAGTAGGGAAAGTTTATTACAGAATTTCTTAGTACTATCCTGACAGAATAAATTATCAGATTATAAAGTTATATGAGCTTCTTAGGGGACAATATTTATCCCACAGGTAAGGATTACTTGAATAATTTACAAATTCCCTTGTGAAAGAATTATGCATCTTTGTCAGTTAAATGTACATCACAGACCCTAAATTGCCACACACCACTTCTGCTGGAATGCAAGGCACACTTGCTTCCTAAGACAAATTCCTCTTCATTAAAAGGAATTTCCATTGCACCTTGCTACAAAGTGCCCCAACGCTACAGGAAGAAATAACTGATCCCTCCTGGCTGAGTGTACCAGACGTGAATCATTGACTCCACTGTGGATGGAAAGAGATGGGCATGTGTGTGGGAAGAAGGAATTAAAACTCAGGGCCAAGATCTCAACAGGAAATCCTAAAAATAGCCAAACTTAGAAGAAGCGTGGAGTAAGCTTTCTGGTTTCAGTGTCAAGTCACTTAGTAAAGACCTGGGAAGGAGAAAATCTGAATCAACCACAGCTTTGATTTTCCTGTTACTCTACAGATCCTGCACATTGCCCAAGTTCAGAATTACAGAGTCCCATACCACACAGCTCTCATTTTAGGCATGCCAGCCATTGACTATAGTGTGCATGTATAAATGGCAAACTGAAGAAGAGCTGAAAGATAAGGTAGTACTCTAAAAAAACAAAAAAGCTGCTGAATGATTGGTATAATTTCAGTAACATTTTCTTGTAAAATTCTGAGCTTCTCTCTCCATCCCTCCCTGCTGCACCTGTCTGTGCACAGGCATAATCTAGAGGACTAACACAAAGCAATTAGGTCTAGAAAACATGACCTTGGCCAGTTTGGATGAACTGGGATTATTTTGATATAGAGAAAGGTGATAGAGTGTAAACAGAAAAATATAAATGTCTGCAGAGAAAAGGAAGGAAGGAAGTAATCTTTTTTCCATGCTCATTTTGGGCATGATAAAGGTAATGGGCTTAAACCACAGCAGAGAAAATTTAGGTTAACCATTAGGAAAGATTTTAAAAGAGGAAGGCATGGGGGAAAAAATTTCCTAGGTAAGAAGCAGAAAGTCCATTTTTGTACGCTTTTATGAACAGGTTAGGCAAACATCTGCCAGAAATAGTTTACATGCAGCTGATACTGCCATGAACAGGGGAGATGGGAGTAAATGATCTCTAAAAGTCCTTTCCAGCCCTTTTTTTTTTTTATGATTCTGTAATCAACTTTGAAAAGAGCTTGGCATCACTCCTGTTGAAAATAATGGGAGCTTGCAGAGTGTTCTGTAATGGCATTCCAGATTTCCTGCAGTACAAAGCAAGGTGGAACTGTGTGCATTTCAGTGGAGGGAAGTGGGACCTCGAGCTCCAGTAGCTGCAAGAAGGGTGGCCATTTACACCCAACTGCATTTGTCACACTCAGTATCTTGCATTGCCAAGGTCTTTAGAGAGCAGAAGAAATCTGATACCTCTTTCAGGCCATTCTTCAGCTTCTGTTCTGAACTGAAGCTGATGAGTACTGATAATGTTTCTTAGGTGGATGACTAACTGCTTTTTACGCGCTGCTTCACATAAATTAGAGCTTTCTCTACTCTAAATATTATTCCGAGCATATATTCTTAAATCATCAAAAAACAGTAAATTAAATGATAGATTTTAATTCCAATCTAAGGTACCAGTTAAAGCTACACATAATTTTTCTCCCATATGAGTCAGAACAATGCTCTGACACAGCTCAGGATGTGGCTCCCTGTGCTGCCAGCCATGGTTTGCTGTTTTCTGGAAAACAACCCTCCATTATTTTCCATCACTACATATACAAATGCAAATAGAATTTATTCAAAGGTTATTTCTTCAGTATTCAAATTTGAAATGTAATAATTACAATCTCCAGAAATTGTGAAGAAAATTTTATCTGAAATTCTCATTTATACTTAGATAATTTTTTACTTTATGACCAGCATTCTTTTGTTGCTTCCCCAGAAAAAGATGCAGCCTATTCTTGAATTTAATGTGTTTTCCTGTAATAGTTTGTAGTGTAATTTTTTACGCCTTTTGCATATTGATACATTTTCAGGTAATCAAAAATATCTCTATGAAAACATCTTAGTGTACTCCCAGCTGCAATGTGCTATCAAAGATTCTTTATCTATTCCGTACGATGACTAATCAGTTTTTCACTATTGTGGACAAAGATTGGATGCATGAGTATATTTGACAGGAATCATTTATCTGCTGAAAGAATAACAGATTAATCTGTTCTTCCCTGAGGAAAAAAAACCCCAACAAACTAAACAACAAAACAGAACAACAGAGTATCTTATATATTTAGATACTGATCTGAAATTTCATCAACAAGTAGTGAAGAGTCCTCATCCTTGACTCTAACATTTCTGCTGAGGCAATGCAGGGATCTGGGAATTAATGAATGGTACTATGCACTAAACCATGCCATGAACTATTTCTTGGATTTTTTTCTATTACACTTAAAACAATGAATCTGAGACCAATTCAAACATTGTTCATTTATTCCCACAACATCCTCACAAAGTAGCATTCCCATTTTACAGAGAGCATAGAGAAAGACCAGGTATCCACAAACACACGGGGATCTGGTTAGCAGAGCAAGGGCTAAAATCCACTCTGGGTGCAAATTCCGGTAGATGCAAGTCACCACAAGAATTTTCTCACTTTTTGATATGATTAACTACAATCAGCCACCTAAAACTTCCACCTCCAGTCAGTGAAACCCTTTCACCACAGAGCCAGTTCTGCTGAACCCACTGTTGTGTGAATTTGAGCCTAAGGAGGCAGATACAGCTGCAAACACTCAGGAAGGGGAAGGGCTGTGGGGGAATGGACAACACGACCCCGAAGCAGTTCTGCACTGGAAAAATGCCCTGAATGATGCTCCCAGGGACAAGTCTGAAAGCCTTGAACTGCAGTTATGGGTTTCATGCTGCTGCATCACTGTCAGAGGGCGAGGATAAGGAAGGTTACCCTTTGATCACTGCAATCCAACTATTCTGCCTTCCAGGGTTCGCCCTGTGGCAAGGCACCAGATATTTTATATCCCACTTATAGTCAGATGCACTTAAAAGAAGCTGAGGACACTGAGTACTTGATGGAAGACACTTCAGGCTGTGTATCACTGAATCGTGAATTATAAGTAATAAATACATTTATAAAGAGTACAAATTAAGATAGATAGATACATTGTCATTCTAACCTTTCCATGATCATTTCATGTTGAGTCACTCTCAACCCTAAATATAGCTTGCCATTGTAATTTTCTTTTTAATTTTTCCCTTACACCCTAGCATGTTTTGAGCACTCAAAACAGCTTTCCTGAAATGAAAGACTTAAAGTGACAGAAGTCTATTTCAGCCACTGTTCAGATCCATACTTCCTGCTTAGGAATGTGAAGGATTTACTTAATACTAACATTTTTCAAACCCAAATATTTTAGAGAGAGTAGGTTTATGAAGAGGGATTCTTTAAGAAGTGATTCACATACAAGTACTAGTTTAAAATGTCCCTCTTTTGGATGGATTGTCTGCCATTTTCCCATATTAACTAGCTATCAGTTCTTTGCAAGCTCATTTTCTCCACAATGATAAATATATGCAGTTTAGTGTGTGACTCACTTGCTAGGCCCAATAACATTCACAGAAGCCTAGTTTCATTTCATGTTATATTTCACTTATTTTCATTTTTTAAATAGATTTAACTGATCCTTGGAATTTTAGTTTGGAATTAATTTTAAATAATTCTTTTCAACAGCCTGGCTTTATTTTATGAACCTGCTAACTTTGTATGCCCAAGCTTATTCCTTCTCATTTTTTCTGCAGCCCTTAACATTCACCGTATTTTGTAAGAAAGAGCAGAAAAATCAACTTACAATCTTTTTCCAAACTTTTTTTTTTGTTATTAGTATTTTTTAACCTAAGGAATTGCAGATGTGATATGAGAGAAACCCACCCATCGAGTGCTAGTACAGAATAATGTGTCCTGCAGAAATTTTTGAAGTAGCTCTGCAGTCAGGTATGATTCACCAGGCTGTACAAGTTCTGACAGCCTTGCAAGGCTCCAAATCATTCCCAAAACAGCATTTGGTGGTTTCCACACTGTTCCCCATTTCATGTCCCACAAAGACTTAGTCATCTGGATGCACCATCTACTGGTGCTGTGTGCAGGCACAGTGCCATACTCAGGTGCCAGAGGATGGTGCAGGGAGATGCAGAGCTCAGCCCTGGGCTTGTCAGGCAGTGCTGACCTGGATCTGCTGAATCCCTACAGAACAGGAGCTGACATGTGGATCTCTCTGGAATATATCCCCTATAGCTCTCCGTTCAAAACTATGAAGCAGAACAATTCAAGGCACACAAACAAGAGAAGTTGAGAATTTATCATAACAAGCAACAACTCTTCTAACAATCGTGACCTAATTAACACAAAGCCAGGGCTCTCAGCTACCTGTGGGTGCTCTGAGCTAGGATTTTGCTGGGCTCACACCAGTTCCTTCAGAAGGACATTTCCAGTGATTTCATTGTTACAGAGAAGTTCATCTACAAACAGAAAGGATGTGGGCAATCATTGAGTTCCCCGTTGCAAACTCACACTTGCTACAGGAACTAAAGTATCCCTTTAAGATGTATTTCCTCATTTTGCTATTGAGTTTTTCTAACAGAAAGATTTGAACTTTAAATCTGATTTCTTTTCATTTGTACTTACAACAGCAATTGAATACATAGAGCACAAGAGGAGTTCATTCCCCATCCCTCATCTTAAAAGTGTTTTATAATTACTAATAATATTAGTTCATTTGTGCCCATGAGCTTTAAAGCCTTCTATAACAGTTGTGCAATACTGATTGAAAGGGGTTAGATCAAATTATTCCAGAAATTGAGCAGCTCCAAACTTTTAAGAGCTACTTTTAAGTAAGAACCGTCCCTATCATGCTTTTAAACTGCTAACAACAGAAAGCCCTGACATTCTTCTGTCAACATTTTCCTGAACCACAAATTGCTCATGCATTAGAAATTCACTTGAAATGGCATAAAAAGGCTGTGAAGTAAATGTATTCCTGAAGCCTGGGTCTGCAAGCCAGTGTAATTTCAGAAAACACCATACAGGCTGCAAAGACAGCAGATGCAAGGACTGAATTTAACTACATATGATAACTCAATTTATTTTCTCTGTAGTCTAGTAACTCAATAAGTCTTTAGCAGTTTTGTAAATAAACAGATGGATGCCATCAAACGCCAAAGAATGATAAATCTGATTGCTCTCTGTATAATTTTGGACAGCTTTATCCCAAAAATAGGCAGTAGAAGCATCTTACTCCAAGAGTGTGATAAAATAAATATGGGAAGGTAGATTATGGGCAACTGCATTGTCCCAGTAAGGAATGAATCTTTCCATGATGCCAGGACTAAGAATCAGAACAGATCTTAACGTAATTCTTTTTAGTTGAAGGTTGACTTTTGTTGATTAAAGAAAATAATCTGCTTTCCCAGGGATTCAATGTTAGAGTGAGGAGAAATAGGTGATGGGACCCCTGCTGAAAGATTTGATTCATATATAACTTTAACTTTGAAAGGTTTATAGTTCTAATTTAGCTGTATGCCATCTGCTCCACATAGTATGTGTTGACTGAATATAAAACCAAACCACCAATTTCACACAGGAAGGACACTTATTATCCAGTGTGTCACTTGCACAGGGATTTGTTCACTTTACCTAATTTTGCACCTCTAACTAGACATCTGTTGAATCCTCAAAGTTTAACAGCACAAAATTAAAAAAGGTGCTCTGTTAGGTTGAGGTGTACATTCTCATGGGCTCTACTGCTGCCTATTTTCCATGTGTGTCTTTGTGCTAGGAGGAGAACAGGATGCTTCTTTACAGCATCATCTGATCATCAATGCTTCTGCTTGTGTAAAAATAAATCATACTATTTAATGATTTTTTTCCCATGAGATTTCCATTAAAAACTGTATAAGTATTGTATAACCTCTCTCAGCAAAATGATGAAGTGAGAAGTGAGAATTTCTCATATTTGTTAGTTGCCTTTATCCTTTTTTTTTCTTTTCCATTCCTTTGTCGACCTCTGTATCATTCATGTCAAAAGAAGAAAAGCACACTATGATTTCTTTCAGCCAGGGAAAGCTTAGCCTTGCAAAGGGCTTAAGGCTCTGCCTGAGAGACAATCAAATTTGAAGACCTAAGTTTACAGCTTTTTAAATTCAGAAAGCCTATGAAAATGGCTAAAAAGCATCAAGCAACAAAGTAGGCTGTCATTTGCAGGCAAAGACATGTAAGAGCCAAATAAGAATTGTCAAAAGTCAAGATGAGTTAGATCTTACAAAGGTTTAGTAAAACAAACATGCAAGGATTTTCACAGTATATAATAACTAAGAGACCAAAACAGGACAAAGTCATTATGTAGAAAGAATGAAGCAGAGATCAGGTATTTTCTAGATATTGTCCCAGGAGTGAATTTGAAGGTTTTCAAGGAGGGAGATAATGTTTCTCAAAGACAGTACCATCAATATGGATAATGGAATGAGGATATGGAAAGAGAAGAAATAGAAGTTTTATGAAATGACATTAGAGCAATCAGAACACTAATTCTGTAAGAACACCAGAAAACAAAGGCTGGTAAAGGGAAATTTAATAATATGTCATGTCAGATGCATGCAAATTTAGAACAGTAACTCCTGCTTCTTTCAAACTAAATATTGTCTAGATCCAAGGAAAAATAGATTCAGTTATTTACCAATCTATTAATCAGACTCTGCTATGAGGTACTTTGCTAGAAGGAATAATTAAAGGCAGGTAAATGGAAAACAGGTCAAAATGCAATAACATTTCATCAAAGATTATGCCAGAATCCCCTGATAGTTTTCTACAATAAGCTAGATTATTTTGTGGGGAAGAGCATGTGGAATATTTTCTACGTTTCTGAAATCTTGTAATGTGAGAATATCAACAGATAAATTATCAAAAGAGAAGATAGAGGAGTTATGGAGAGTGAATAATGCCATGAAGGAGAAAAAACGAATAATTTGAAGAGAAAGAAGGCTGATGAAGGTATAACATGGAAACAAGAGTCATACAAAAAGTTTGTTTTTGTTTTCATTAAAGAGCTTGGCATTAATGCAATTAAATTCAATCATGGCAAACATCACTATATATCACCAATACAGAGAAGGCTTAGAATATAATCTAGAAAGAGATACATGACCCCAAGGACTCGAGGAATATACATATACACCAACTGAACAGCAAAATTCAAAGCCATGTATTTTGGAAACAAACAGAAACTTATACTCTAAAAGTTTACATTTCATAAAATAAGTTGGCTGCAGAAATCTCAAGTTGGAAAGGGGGAAAAAATGTTTTTAAAAAGTAAATGTTAAAAGGAATACAGCAACAAAATGTTAATGCCATTGGGCAATGCCAGATGGGCCTTCACATGGCACTTTGAGTACAAACCTGGTCATGCAAGGTAAAAAGAGATGAACTGAGGCTAAAACTGGGACAAAGCACTACGTGTTCAGAAGACTGAAAAACAGGTTTAGAGCAGACCTGATTTGCCTCAGTAAAATGAAGGTGGAGACAAGATCTGATTATGGTTAAAACACTGTGGGTAAAGGATGAAAACAGCAGAGCCCCAGGTACTGCAGCTGATGGTGAGCAGGCAGGTATGGTTGAGGGAGGGTGTTTCTTTCCAGGTTAGAGCCTTTGATCTGAAGGTTTGGATTCTAGTGCATCTGTTTGTGGCCACAAGCTTTGCATCATGAGCATTCATCATTGCTTCTCTATTCCCATGACAAGAGGAGAGAGGAAACCACCAAATTGCCACCTGGATGCAACCTGGCAATAGCTCAGACAACCTCCCCACTCAGGGGAAGAGATGGGCATGGCTGCACTTGCACTGCACCGATTTCAGAATTTTACACCCTCTTCAGACATTCTTTCAGTTCCCTTTATGCAACTAAAGCTGCAAAACCCCCAAAGAAAAAACGATTTCTAACGCTCTGGAGAAAGAGTGACAGTTTTGGATTGAAAAATGAATAACTAGTTGTCAAAGAAATGTTCACAGTACTTAACAGTTTTTATTAATATGTCTCATTTTATTGAGTCCCTCTAGGGCAGCAAATCCAGTGATAAAGTTGTAAAACAACCATCTCCACCTCCTCTATTCTCCTGCTCTGTCTTTTTTTCTTCTCTCTTTACTTTTTTTCGGCTGATGGCTCCACAGCATGCAGGTTTTACTGTCCAATCAATAAGTTACTTTTGCCAAGATGTGTGGAAGACACATTGCTAACATTATACTGCATGTTCTTCATATTAAAATGTTTATGTCCCTTCCAAGTACATTCTTCAGAATTTAAAGGAATCAAGTTTCTACGGATAGAATGATGTAAAAGCTAATTCATTACAGAACCACCAAAAATTTTGTAAAAGATCAGACAAAATCAATACCTCATCCTTTATCACATACAAGGGATTCTGTGCTAAGAACTTCTGGACTTTTCAAGTAGACTTTATGCTGCACATTGCAGAAGTAACTGCTCTGGGTTTGGGCTGGAGTAGGGGTGGTGGTGGCTAGCAGGTCTTATTATCTACTTTGTTTTTGCTATTGCCATAAATATTTTTTAAGTAATCATCAGCACCATCTGCCACTTACCACTGTGTTCTTTTCACAGTGTCACTACTATAAACACAGTCTGCTCCCTCATTTGATGCAGTGCAGAAGGATGGAATTAGGCAGAAAATAGTCACTCCAAAAATAGGCCTTGCTGCTCAAAAGGAAGCAACTCCTTCAGTAAAATGATCTTGGGAAAAGATGATTTTAGTTTACACCAAGTGTTTGAGCTATTTTGTTAAGCATCTCCAGCTAACTGAAAAGAGCCCTGGATTTTACAGTCTCTCAGTGTCAGTAAGTTGAAGTTACTCCTTAATATACTAATTAGGAGTTTAGCTTTAGTTGTAGTCATTAAAACTTTTACAAAGTCCATTTTGATTTTTTTCCCACAATGCTAACGTTTTCTATTTTTTTTGAGCATTTAACTGGCATCATGTTGGTAACTAATATGGAGTATCCCTCAACACAATTACCAAAATCACATTTCTGTACAAAAGGCTCGAGTCGAGCCTTAGGTTAGAGAGAAAGATTAAATCCAGTCTTCACACAGTCTAAACAGTAAAAGGAAACTCAAATATTTCTGTTCCCTACTGAGTCTTTTATAATATTCCAGCTTATCTGTAGGGCTTCTGGTCAAATGAACATGACTGTGCAACTTTGCATAATAAATAAAATGTCTGACTCACATTGTATTTTAACACAAATTCTAGACATCTGCACTGGTTTTGTGTAATACAAAGTTTCACTTATTTCCAGTTGCATGTTGGGGCTTCAGAGGAAATAACAGAACCGAGATTTTTTGTTTTGATATTCCATTATTAGAGAAATTGCCATTCATGATGGGGAAGGTGTCTCTTCTAGGCGTGTTGTATAGTTAGTTTTGGTCAGTTTTTCATGTTTTCTCTGTTTACATGCCACTTTATCCTACCTAAACAGTACTGTAGATTACAAATATAATATATACTTTGGTGAATCAATGTCAATAAACCAGCAAATAATGAAAGTAAGCCAATATTCTGTCTCTAAAATTACAAAGGAGAGACAACATTCAATCTAGAAAAGTGGGTTGCCACAGAAAAAAACCAGGATGATGCACAGAAATATGTTTGCTTAAATAAAAAGTAGGATGTTACTTTGCAGGGCCTGATAAGCCTGCTGGGAAAAACAGAATGCAGAACTATGTTGGTTCTTATCTAGACATGTATCATTTTTCAGATTTCCTTTTCCTTTGCAATATCAGCTTTAGGTTTCCTTTTTAGATATTTAGTAATCTAAAACAGTTGTGAATATCTTCCCATTTCTATGTCTACCCTCACTTTTCTTCTCCCCACTTTCAGTATTCATAGTTTTTCTTCACTAAAGCAGAGATTCAACTCTCCTCTGTGTGTCTTAATGACAATGAATTTTCTGCTACATCTTTTACTTATATTTTTCTTCAGGAAAATCTATACTCATCCTTGTAGCACTGCTGACTTTATTGGGTTATTCTGCAAGTATGAAAGGACTGTGCAAAGGAATGTGTTTGTAGCAGGTAGAAATTCATGAGACTTACAGGCCCCAGTGTATGTCTGCAACCAGTTCTGCATACTGAGACAGGTACACATATGAAGCCATTCTACAAATGAAAAGCCATAAGCTATGGTTTTGTTCCCAAGGGTCAGAAAAATTGAGTAATATAATTAAATATGGTACTCTATAAAAACTATTAGTTAATTTGTATTTATTTTAATGTGCCTCTCATGATATGCATTAGTTTTTTTGTATTTTAATCAGGGAAAATTATAAATACAATCAAGAAAGCCTTGTTACTGTTTTCAACCAGAGCTAATTGTCTTGTAGAACACTTAATGAGTCATTATTCATTATGATGGTGAGGACAGGGAAGGCAGATGGCATGGTAGTTTTATTGATTCTGTGATCCTACTGTAGCTTGCTGATTAAGTAGGATTGAACGCCACGGTTAGTGTGGCCAGAATTACACAAAATTCTGTTTTGAGTTGAGGATATCAGACAGGAACTTTCAGATAGCACTGTTCAGAGGCCTGCCATCCTAACTTGTACTTATAACAACGGGATATTGCACACAGTCTTCCATTTCAACTCCAGTTTCCAAGTGTTATTTTATGGGTCCACTTAGATTCACCTCATCCAGTCATAGACATGGAGATGTAAAAAATGCACTAAGGTTTAACAGAGAGACTCATTGTGCACATCTGCAGAGACCATTCAGCTCACTGCCTCTACTGGGAATTTCCTCTACTGGGTGCTCTATCACTTTTACCCTCTTGGTAGATAGGTAAGTGCTGCTGTGTGAAAGTAAAATAACCTGTAAATAATTCAGAAATTACACCCCTTGATTCTAAAATATTCTGAAATGGTTTAATATTCTCATTTCTCTTTGGGCTTTACAACACAAAGTGGTCTTATCCCAGAATGATGAAAATATTGTTTTATAAACTCATTGTACAATAACTCAGTATCTCAAACCATGGGATCTAGCTGGCTTTAGCAATGACATGGTCACAGTTCTTTTAACAGAATTGATCACATTACGAGGCTATTCTTTCTGTATTGCCCAATATATCACCAGAGCTGTATGGAGACCTTGAAGGAGTTATTTTTGGGCCATCCACTGCTGATAATTCATAGGCACCTTTTTCTGCATTAAGTCATATAAGTATCTTTTTTTCTGGTCTAAATTGTTTTGTTCCATCCCCTTTGTGATTTATAATTTAGTTCTTTCTAGAGAACTCGTTGCAGCTGCTCTCATTATTAGATCTGCTTTGATATTAAGAAGAGTTTAAGCTATTTAAATCATGGGGTCAGACACTACAGCAATAAAAGATGATCTTTAGCTTCCAGTGTATCATAAAACTTGTAATTCCCATTTGCACTACACTACCGATTGACATGTGAACCCTACAGACAATTGCTATTTTTTGGACCCTCTAATTTTGTTCTGGTTACACAGGTACAATGCAGTGGATGGGATAACTGAAGAATGAAGAAAGCACATGTTCTATCTGTCAATCCAAACTGAGAAATTTAACTTGAAGTTTTGCATTGATCATTCTAATTTATACTTTGTCTTTAATTTCTTTCAATTAAAAACAGTTACTTCAGAGAAGTATAATTGAATTGCTTACTTACATCCAAAAGAAAATGTAAGGTCTGCTGTGAAATGCCTAACCTAGCATGATGGCAACAGTTTGTGACTTCCCAGGTTTTCAGGATATTTAATTCTACAAAGAGCTGCTTCATTGAAAAAATCCCTTTTTAAAACACGAGTCACAATGAGTAGTGTTTCTTTTGACTGAATCTATCTGATCAATCTGTATAAAATCTATCTCAAATCAAATATTAATTTTAAGCGGTTTAACTGTTTAACTTACAGAATTAGGACCGAGTGCTAAACAATGTTATTGAAAGCCTGAAAAGTTGTGAGTATTTTCTGCAGGAGGCAGAGAACACACAGATCTGCACTGGGACATCTGGTCTCTCCTAGGGAAGTTTTTTGCCATGCATAGCCTTTGGCCAAAGCCCACCATCTGTAGCTTCAACTTTTCTTCCAGCTGCTGGTAAAGGTGAAGTACAGAACATATGCTGCACAAAGAGTAACCTTTGCATTAGGGTTTAGTTTATTCCTTGGTTTGTTGGGTTGATTGTTGTTTTTTGGGTTTTTTTAATATTCAGAGACATTTTTCAACAAAATATTTGTAAATGTAAAACTCAGACAAGTAAAACTCAAATTCAGAGCTTAAAATATTAGGTATACAACCAAGAACTTCAGAGGAACATAGATTAGTCGTTTATGTAAAGAATTTGCTTCCTCAGTTTTGGAGAAAATGCAGGACAACAGAAATGCAGGCATTTCCTTCTTGTGTTTGGGATGTATGTATAGATGGAATGAATCCCACACTCCCCCAATGTGAACTGGGAATGAGCATCATTGACCTGTCATTTCAACAAAGATGCTTGACACACTTTCAGTTTTATCCCAGAGCGATCCCAACGAGCTGGAAATGGCTGTGTGCAAGCAATAGAGGATTCTAATACTACTTGGCAAGACATAATTACTGAACACACGACTTCCACCCCAATATCACTGGTTTTGTCTAACTTAGGTCGTAAGGGAAACCAACTGCAGAGAGAACGTGTGTGCTGCTCAAAGTTTCCACATCATTTCCAAAGACTTGGCAGTGTTCACAGCAGCTCAGGGTGCTGCAGGACAGGAATGGAGGGAATTAGAGCTACAGCTATGCCAACAACCTTGCTCAATAGCTCCTAGGCATGGTTACATAGAGCAAGCCATGAGTACCAAAACTCATCGTGCACAAGAAAAAATTATTACAGCCATGTAATCTAATACAATCTAATGGTTGAACCAGCATGGCTGAACACCTCAAGGATTTCTATTCACTTTTGACCCTGAACAAAGTGAAAGTTACAGGACTAAATCATTTATATATTTTGAAACACCAAGTGGCTGGCAGGTGCCATCATAACAAATGGAAGAAGAGCATTCCAAAAATATGCCTGCAAAGCAGGTGGAAAGTAAAGCAATGAGAAGACAGAACACAAGAGGACAAAACATGTTTTAAAAAGAGTTGTATTCTTTCACAGGTTGAGAAACATGCAGAATGACATGTGTTGTTGAACCCAAGTCCTGTTTCAAAACATGTATACTATCTGTGCTTCACACACAGCAAAGATCAGCAATTACTTTTCAAAGACTCCTTTATATGGTAAATAGAAGCTGATTATGAAGAAATTAAATTAATACATTTTTACTGTCAAGATGTGCATCGTAGGTAAATTTGAAAGCAACAGAAAATCTCCCTCCAAAAACATTTTAAGCTTCAATGTCAACAGTTACTTTTAATTTCCTTTCCTAATGTTTTTTCTTGTTGTAAGACTATAAACACCTTCATTTCTTTTTCATTTCCTTAAAACATGAACAGGGAATAAGCTAAACATCCTTCCTCTCTCATTGCTCTCTTCAGAGCACTTACATTTATATATTTCTTCCAGGAAATGTATTTGACAAAGCATCAGTAACACTTTTATTTTCATAGCACTTCCAAAAATGATATTCCAAGCTATAAACAGCATTTTAAGAACTAAGTCCTCATCTCAGAACTCAGAGGGAAAAAAATATAACACCCCTCGCCCTCAAAAAATGAACTAAAACTCCCAAATAAATAACAGATAGTGATCAGGCCAAAAGAAGAACACCCAGCTGAGCTTATTTCCACCATAAGTCAACTGAGTTTGCCCTCATCATTACTCAATACTTTTTAATCTCTTAAATGGATTTTTGAAGGTTAAAAGGATATCTTTTTTGGCTCTTAATGATAAAAGCTAGCCTGAAAGCATATTTTCTGGTTTATTCCTGCATTTTGGGCACATACCATGCAGTCTACTCCTTCTTACAAAGGTGTTCCTTTTGACTCCAGCTCCAGTGAATCCAGAATGAATAAACTGGTCACATGTGCAGTGTCACATTCCTGTCTACACTTTCTTGTCATGGCTCTTTCATATCACATCATTGTAGGCACTTATTTAAAGGGTATTAAAGGTGCAGACAGGCACCTCCTCTTTAGGAAGTGTTTTATGAGAATGTTTTTGTACAATGATCTAGCAGAGAAGGTAGGTCACCACAAGAGCTGCTTCCAGATAATGCAAGTGCTACTTTAAAATGAGCTGGGATCACTTCCAAAGTGAACACCTCCCTACAGAAGCATTCACTCATACAATTCCAGGTTTTATCTGACAGGTATTCTGGGAAATACTAGTATTTTAATTGAGTCCCTGCCAACAAAGTGTTGGGATTTATGGTGCAAACTAGACTGCACTAAATTTTAGCTTGAAGTGAAAATACTCCCAGTACAGCCTCATTTACAGCAGCCTGAACCATGGAAACCACGGAAGTGGCTGCATATGAATTTTTTTTCCCTGGGAAACGATGTTGGAGCACATTGACATGCAAAGGTATTGCTTCAGGAAGTCCTAATAAAATGTGGCTGGCCTAATCACTGGGCTTTTTATTTGGACATAACACCAAATTCCCAAGAAAAATGAAACACTGGGGCTAAACTTCACATCAGCTTGGCCGAGCCGCTCCTTGTTTCCATCTGCTGTGCCTTCATTTTGGATCTGTGAGGGTGATTTTGCCCAGGCAGAGGGTGCAGAAGGAGACAGACAGCACACCCAGCACAGCAGCCTTACCTGACTGCCCCGGGGGTGGAACTCCTGACGCTCCCCTGGGCAGGCACAAGAACACCGTCAGGACGGCGGCTCGGTTTCCTGAGCACGGCTCGATGGCAATCGGCTTGGGAGCACCCTGGAAAAGGAAGACACCCGGGTTAACCTGTGAGATTTCCAGTCCATTTTATACTTGTGCACCTTTAGTTTGTTTTAAGGCAGAGTGTAATGGTGGGAAGATATTTTTTCCCAATTAGTTCTTTGCACTCAGATTGTCTGAAAAATGTTAATTGACTTAAAAACAGGCTCTGACAGCCCACGCTGCAGATTTAACCAAACAAAAATACAAATGATCTTAAAGACAAGAAAATTTTACTGAATTTTATAGCTTGCTATACTTAGCATTATCAAATTAGAGCTTAGAAAACAGCAAAACCTTCTGACATACACATTGATATCTGAGATTAGCCAACTTCCTCATCTCTATTAAGAATTATCCATGTGAAAGAATTCTGCTTCAACAGCATCCACTACCTAGCCTGCCTAATGCCAAAACTATAAAATGATACATTGGTATATATTACATACCAATAGCTAAAGATAGACAATCTTTCTTGAGATTCCCCAGACCAGGAATTCTGCCTTCTCTCTGTCTGTCTTGCTAAGGAAATTATTTCTTCAAGGCAGGACCTTCCTGGTTCTTTTTGCATTTGCAAAAAATAGGTGCAGTACTATTATATTTATACATACTTAGAAACTCTCTGAAAATAATGCCTGTGTGATAATCACCTTGCTTTATCTTGTATAAAGTCACAATAGCAGTGGTGTTGATGGCAGGGTATTTGTGCTGTTACCAAACTCTCATTAACTATATAGATAATTTAATTTGCAGTTTGCTTTCAACTAAATGGTTGCTACCACATTGTTCTTGATTTACCAAGGACAGTAGGAGCTAGGAAAAAAAGCAAAGCAGTCCACAAAGGCATAGAATAATACGCTTTTAAGATGAAAATTTACAATGTATCCACATTTCCATGTTTCTGAGTTTTGTGTTCATTCAGATAGGCATTTCACTTTTGAGAGATCAAACATTTAGTCAAGCACTAAAGATATTTCTAAAAACATTAGGTCAAAATCAGCATAAGCATTTCTTTCTTTTTCTGTTTGTAAATTTTCTAAATGTCTGTCATGTTCCAAGGCAAAATATGATTTCGACATTTTGTTTCAAAATTCAAAGCCAGAAAACTTTCTATTTACATAAAAGAATGCAATGTATACATAAACGTCAACTGATTCCAGTATTCTAGAAAAAAATGAGTTTAGTCAAGTTAAATACACTGCTAAGTACTTGATATAAGGAAAACAAAGGCACTTCCATCATGTAATGCAATAATAATTTTCTATTTTTCTACCTCCAAGTAACCACTATTTATTACTGTTCAGTGGAAAATAGATACCTTTTTTTTATACTTCATGGTCATATTTAAAAGGCATTTCTGTAGATTCTTTTAAAGCAACAGCATTAAAGAACTTGGGTAAACAATGATATCTAATTTAAAATTGCCATGACATAGGGAATGACAACTTACATTCACCAAAACCTTTTCCAAACGATGAAATAGAAAACTAAACCCCCAAAAGCCCCAGCTGATGTTGCTAATACAAGTAATAAAGCATTTAGGTCAATATTCCTGACTTGTCACAACAGAAAATCAAGCAACTATCTGAAAACACAAAGAAAATGAAATCTTCATTTTAAAATGTAATCAGAACACTTTATGCAGACACATAACTGAAAGGAACAAATTTACCAGTATGACTTTTAATTTGGTGATTACTTCTTTATAAATCCAAATGATATTTTCTTTTGCTGTGTGATATAAACCCTTTGATCAACAGGCCCCATCCTTCTCTGTTTGAAGTTTATACTAATGTTCTTCAAAACACAATTGGAGGGAATGATTTCTGATAAATACTCTTTCAAAGGACTTCATCCAAAAATAAAATACAGTAAGAATTTTGTGCTTATTTATTCTTTATAGAAAAATAATGACTGCAAAAGCAAGATGTCTTATCTTACCTCACATCATTCAGGTTCCCTAGCAAAATAACACAGTAGCATAGAGCAAATGATAATAATTTAGATGGCCTAAGGTTTGTCAGTTGTTTAAAGATAAATACATAACCATGAATCAAAGTTATTTCACAGGGACATAACATGTTCTCTGAAATGTGCCATTTATCATGCATTTTCCATGGGTGTTGGAAGAGATAAGACACAAGTCTGTTTGCCCAGAGCAGTAAGCTACCATGATTTACTTGCTAGAATTATCTTTTTTTCCTCCCTTGTACAGAATGTGACTTACATTTTTTGCCAAAACCTCAAATGACAATCACATATTAATAAAACTTTATCAGTGGAAGATGTAATAAACAAACACTTCTTTGATAAACTTTTACTCCTATATTCCCTTTTTTACACACACTATGACAGAAAGTGGTGTGTCAGCTGGGAAGGTGAAAAAGAAAACAGCAGAAAACTATTAAGGAATAAAAGGATCAAAGAACATACATTATTATTGATAGGGAAAAAAGAAGAGTAACCCAGAGGATACAGAAAGAAGAAATAAGTGGAGAGGGTAGAGATTAAATCAGGCAATAAAAACAAAAAAAATGATAAAGTTTTATGCACTATTGAAGTGTGTATTCATGCATTTATTCACAGAAAATAAATATCAGGAGTCATCTTCATGGGGTCCTAGATTTTTATTAGAGAAAAGGTTCTACATCCTCCCAGTCTTTTCCTGAAAGTCCTAAAAAGCCAAAGTTCAGCTGCCTGGTGAGTTTATGAGGAAATACCAAGCTTTGAGAAGACTCTTTTGGATCTGTTTCTGTAAGAAATAGATTTGGGCCAACCTGTTTTTTCTCCTTCACAGGACAGATGACAATATTACCATTGCTGGCAGAAAAACACACTGCAGTGTATGCCATATTCATGCTTTATAAAAAAAAGCAGCAAGAGAGGTGAGTATATTTATTAAAGTATCCAAAACCCCTGCAAATCTTGCATGTATTTGTCTGCTTGGGAAGAAAAGAACAGGTCAGCTGTAAGAGGGCAGAGCAAGGAGGAGCTGGGAAGTGGATTCTGTCCCCCTCGGTGGGTGGGATGGGCAGCAGAGAGCAGGGGCCTGAGGAGGTGAGGAGAGCAGCAGAACAATGACTCAGGGAATGTTCATGGAGTTCTTTGAGTGTTCAGCATCTCCTTGGGCAAAATGCACTGAACTTCAGCATCTATTTGTATCCATGAAAATATTTAATAATGTGAACACCGGAAGATGAAAAGTATAAAGTGTTTTGGTTCTGTCTGTGTTCCAAGAAGTGGTGCCTCTCAGAAGTGCTATAAAACTTTTGATTTTCAGTTCTAAGTAATATCCCTCTATATATTTTCTTCAACATTCTAAGTTAGGTGCATCCAATTTTTAAAAGTGCATTATTATACCATAAGACAAATACTTCACAGAAGACTAAATGGCTCCAAACTCATGCCAAAAAAGCAATTAGAAAATTGAATCAAGGAATTAAGGATTAATGTGAGCATGTTACACCTGTCAGAAGCAATAAGTATTTTGACAAGAACAGAATAAAGTTTGACAGTGTGCACAAATACAGATCTGATATATAAATCAAGTTTTAAAAAGCAAACTGCTATGCATTCATCACTGCGATGTTTCCTAACTAAAAATGGTCTTAGTAGTACTTACAAGAATTCATTATAAATAAAACTTCAGATCTTCTTAAAAAACAGCTTGAATTATACTTTTTATTGTATTAATTAATTATGTCAATTTAAACTTAATTTTTAATCATATTATTTAAACAGCATTAATCTGGTGAATTCCACATAAACTAAGCTAGATACATTGGCAAATAAACAATCAAATCTGTTGTTGCAACAGGATTAGGATCAGACTCAGAATATAAACAGCTGCTTTTATGGATTTTTACTGTGAAAGACTTCAGAGGAGGGGAAAAATGAAAAAACAAAAAGACTGTTTCCTCTGAAGATGTAAGAGATGGAGAAAAGGAGGAAACATAGAGTTCAGACTGTTATATTACAAGTATGCACATCTTCATTTGGTCTCAGTTTCTGGTGCTTTTCCTAAATTTAGTTATTTTCTGAGTTATTTGATTTACTAGGGATACACAAGTCTCAGATTCCAAAATGCCCTTGAGTACCCAGGCTGGATTTTGGTCAAATTAAGATGCCTACATGCAAATTCAAAAGCCTCAAAAACCTGTCAGTCTTACCATTAGTATTAAAACTTCCCAAGATTTGAAAGCTGTCTCTACCTGCCAGGCACATTTTGGTCTCTTCAATGCCCACTCAGGATTCACTGGCATTCCTGCAGCTGCCCTGGATGCAGACCTTGATCAAGGTAGCTGTTCACAAAACATCCTTATCAAATTAGGTATTCACACTGCAGTTGTGGCCACTTTCATTTAAAACACAGTTGAAAGCAGAGATTAACTCTGGTTTTTTATGGTAAGAGGATGAACCCTGGTTACCCTGTTCTCCTTTTACTAAATGAGTGTTTGAGGTGAAATTCTCTGATCTATCATTAAAGATGAAAGTCAAATGCTGTGATTGTTCTGACCATTTTCAGTGTAGTAAAGGCAAACTTCTCACCAGTGCTAAGAAAGAAAAGAAAATTGACCCTCTCAAAACCACAGAATTCCACTGATGTCATTTGGCTGGAGCTTTTTGGGCCATTTTCCTGAAGAAACTCCAACTGTCCCTTGTGCAACTATTCTTCCAGGGGAAGGAGGTGGCAGACTCCCATCTGTAGAGAGCCTCCATCCTATTTCCACCTGATTCTTTCCATGGTCATTTACCAAGGGAATCAAACCCAGCAGTAATGTCAGAGGAAAGAAGCAGCACTGTCTGCTCCTCCCCACAAAATCCCACCACTCTCCCAGCACCTGCTGCTGCCCCAAGGAGACCCTGACACTTCCAGAGTGCTGGAGATAAGGCAAAGCTTTAGCCAGAAACAAAGCCTGCCATCAGCACTGCTGGTTCTGTCGACTGTCACTGCTACACCACATTACTATTCTAAGTGTTGGGTGAACTAATGAACTAATGCTCATTAACACACTTTTGAGTATGAGCTTCCCACCCACCCACGAGTTTTGGCAATTTTCTCCACAGATTTATTCAATGAGTAATGAGCTTTAATGATAGTGCAACAACAACAACAAAAAAAAGGCTTTTACAAAACATCATAACATCATTTGTGTAAGGAAGAAATATATATACTTCAGGAAACACAGAGACAGAATAAATAAACAAGGCTGGGGTACTGAACATTGCTTGTGGCTAGTGGAGGAAACATCACTTCTCCATATGACTCCAGGGCTTTACAGAAATTTGGAGCATCTACTGAAGACTTTCATTTAATACATCACATAAAGCTCCTCTCCTGCAATTAGTGGAAAGCTTCACCTCATTTAAACCTGCAAGAATGGCCCCGAGCCCAAGTGTCCTCAGCACTCTGAGTTTCTACACTGCACCTTCTTTTGCCTGAGATTTCTAAGGGATCTCTGGGTTTGGCTAATGAGGTCCCACTAACCTATGGGAGGTACACAACCATATTATCAACATTAGCAAAAGCTGGTGAGCTTTTTGTTGTATCTCATAATTCTTCTGCCTGTAGTGGAAGAGACTCAAGGCAACTGCCTTGCTTCTGTGACCGAGTCATCCAGCTGCATCAATTTATTGGGAGGACTCTACCAACCCTACTAGCCCCTCAAAATGAACAAGTTTTCCCTGAAAACTTCTATCGTGTCTAATAAAGCTGAGATCAATGGGTTTATTGATAATTAAATGCAACCCAACCAAAATCACACAAATATTTCTCATTACTTTTTTAAAAGCAAATTATCTTTCCATTGTAATTGTACCCCACTGTTTTTGCAAAACACGAATCATTAATTTCCTTGTTTCAAAATAGAAATGGAAATCTCAGACTATACTGGAATATTATTTTCCATAAGAAAAACAGTGGAAATGAACAATAAATAGAATACATTATGATTACAAAGCTGTTATTATGGCCCCAGTGCACAAACTTCATTGCTATCCTTCAGTTTATTCTCTTGCTTCTCTGTCTCAGCTCTAACAATGACAGACTACATTCTTTCATGCAGTCCTTTCTGAGTAGAATATGGTTGTTAGTTCTGTATTGATCCTAAATTTATATATTAGTCTTGAATTGTTTATGCTCAGAAGAGTCATATTTTTATTACAAGAACTATGTTTATTTGCAACAAAGTTACTCTCAATTAATCTAGTAAGGGACTTCATTCCAAAACCTAATGCTATGTCATGTAGCATTTCATTAGCAAGAGAGTTATGAATTGACATTCTGATTAAAATTGATTTATTAAGACCAAGCTATGAGAAACACCTGCAGATGCATTTATTTCCAGTGGGGTTTCCAGAAAGAGCTCCTTATCAGAGGTTTGCTATTCAGCTTTTTTCTTACTGCCTAAACATTGCTTTTCCTGAACTGTGACATCATTGTGCACCATCCTGGAATTTTCTTGATTTTCATGAGTGGCTGAACAGAGAACAAGACACGGAAGCGAAGTTAAAACATCAGGGGGCTGCAAGGAACATTGGCTGCATTTCTTTATCTGTGTGCCCATGTATGCAGTTCCCTGTGTCTTCATACTGTTAAATAAACTTGGTTTTACTTTACTATTACATCTTGCCCATTAATGAGGGTAATTCCAGGTTAATATGGAAAATATTGAACATAACTTAGAGCGGATGGTGTGTGTAGTAGTTGTACTGGATTACTGCCAGAGACATCCCCTAGAGCTTCCAGAATATTCCCCTCTTAAGCTCTGCGAGTCTGATTAAAGGCTGGCAGTGACAGCGTCCAGTTTGTGGAAAGAAATTTATCTTGGCAGCATCCAGGTGGATCCTGTTGGGAAAAGCACCTGAGACTCTGTGTCTGTGGCATATACCAGGAATCATGTATCCCCAGGTGCCTTCCTGTAAATTCTTCTGACTGCCATCCTGTAAGTCAAAGTGGTGCTGTGCAGTGAAGTGATGCTAATGGGCATTTGTTTCCCAGATGGGCATATCTGCTGGATCTCCAAGGATTAGAAGTGAGAAGTAGAGAATTCTATTATTCTGTTACAATTCAGCCTTAAAGACTCATCAATGAAAATTCATTTCCCTGGGGATGAATGACTGACAGTGCATAGCTCTTGGAGCTTGGGCTGATCACTTAGGAGCAGAGAGTCACTCCCATATGTCACAAGGGGTTAATCTTACCCTAGCCTGCCTGTAGGAGAGGACATGGTCCCCTCAGAGCCACTACTAACTTTCCAGGGCTGGGAAAGATCAAGTACAAGGCACAATTTAAATTCTGCCTCACTTGCAGGCTGACAGTGTGGCTGAGGTAATAGGAAGGGCTAAGTGTAACCACAGTGCAGGCTGCTTTCAGGGGAACAAGCAAACTGAACCAGCTGCAGGCTTTTGAAATGTCCATGAGGAGCCCAGAAGGGCTGTCCTTTGCTCAGGGGGGGCAATCATTAAGTTTCAATCTGTCATTGTGACAATGAAACTCAACAGGAGGCAGAAGTTCTGACTGCCAGTTACCTTTTGTGGCTGTAGACACCTTATTCCTGTAGCTCTGCAGCACCCTAGAGTCATAAGAGATAAGGTTTGATAATCATTTAGGAGATCTATTCCAGACATGAAGGTTAGGAAAGGCAAGTGTCCTGAAAGGATTATGCTGTATTTTGCATTTCTTGCAAAATTGGAAAGAAAATATAATACCCTGTATGTCATCCAAAATACAGTGTTAGTGAACTTTTCCTCAGAAATGCCTTTTCAAGTTCTTTTTAACCTCCTGGCCACATGCAGGATGCCTACTGAATGATAAATTAAAACATTTCTACCTGGAATCGTAATAATAAAAAAGAGAACTAAATCAAGCCATTGTGAAAACTAGCTGTCAGCAGAAGGGATTAAAGTGCAAACTTGGCAATATTCTTAATGCAGGAAAAAAATGTTAATGGCGCCAGAATAACAAATTACTTTCTATCATGACAACTTACACAGATCACAGGCTAGGGAATGCAGGGAGGACACGAACTGATGTCTGAAAGCATGACATAGCTTTTATTTTCATTGTCCTTGCCATGGCCCAAGGACAGCTGTAAAGTCTGTACACCAGAGCCAAAACCATTCAGAAACAAATGATCCCTATTTAAGATTTGAAAGTCTATGGAAGTTTTCATCCCAGTGACTGCATGTGGACATCGTGGATCCAATTGTAGCTGCTCCAGCAGCAGGAAGAGCAACGATAAATAAAAGATTTCTGTTATCCAAGGAGAAGCTATGAGATGGCAGCACAAGGGAGCCTGGTTTGGCTGTGTTATATGGTGGTAGCAGCAGCATGTGTTAAATTGCTTTGGCAGTGGCTGCTGCCAGTGAGGGGGAAAGGGAGAGGGCAGGCTGGCAGGAGTGTGAAAGCACCAACCAGACCTTGCCTAAGGTGTTGCAAGATGTGTCTCACTCTCCTCTCTTGAGGACCTCCATTACCTACTCTGACCATTCACCAATTTGAAAACATAATTGAATAGTTTTTCACTCTAATCTTATGAATTAATTCAAATCCTAAATATCAGCTGCTTGAATCAGCACAGCACTCGAGTAGCAGCAGAACTATTGTGATTTACACCAGCTGCAAATCTGACACTGTTATTCATTTATTAATAGCGTCCTCGAAAAATTCTGCAAATAAACTCAAGCTCAAGTATTATCACTTAATGTTGCCATCTAAGATGCTCCCCATCAAGATTGTTAGTACTTGCTGTGCTCATATTCAGAATATCACTGCAAATGCATCAAAAATATGGAAGCTACAGGATCTAATCTGACAAATAATTAGACACATGAGAATTAGTGCTTGGAGAAACTTTGCATTAAAGCAAACATGATTACTTGCATGAATGAAACTATTTATTCTTGTTACTCATGTTAGCTCAATGTATCTGATGGAACACTTTTTTTTTAAGAGAGATTTTTTACTATAAAAAAAGGAAAAATATTTCTCCTTTAAAATATTACAAAATCTGTATAATTTTTACTAAGCTAGCATAGATCTACAGTATAAAGTATTTACTGAACCCCACTTAAATGGAAAGTAAGTGGGTCTTTTTTTTTGGGGGGGGTGTTTCTGGATGGTTTTGGGGTTTTTTTTGTTTGTTTTTTAGGGTTTTTTTGTGTGTGTGAGTTTTTTTTGTTGGTGGTGGCTTTTTTTGGTTTTTTTTGTGGGCTGTTTGTTTGGGGGTTTTTTGTTACCATATTCCAAGCTTGCTTACACTCTTGGGCATTGCTAACTGAAAATGAGTGCTATGGAAATATAGCCCAGCTCAAGTCATCCTTCAGTTCCAATCATATTTCCTATGGCACNTGAGTTTTTTTGTTGGTGGTGGCTTTTTTTGGTTGTTTTTTGTGGGCTGTTTGTTTGGGGGTTTTCTGTTACCATATTCCAAGCTTGCTTACACTCTTGGGCATTGCTAACTGAAAATGAGTGCTATGGAAATATAGCCCAGCTCAAGTCATCCTTCAGTTCCAATCATATTTCCTATGGCACAGCAGAACTTCTAATTATGTCATATATTTATTATTCTCTTCATTAGGGTGGTACTCAGTCACCACCAACAAAAATCATGATTCATATTAAATTCTATAGTCCCAGTCCTTACCGCATAAAAGTATTTATTTTGCTTCAGAAAATGTTCCCACTTTAAATTTTACACTGCAAAATTTAGCAGCAGTGATGATGATTTCAGCATCTTCAAAAGAAATACTTTTCTGTATTTTGTATTTCTGTATTTTCACAGCGGACTGACCACCTTTTCAAAAGTTTCCTTGAAAATTCACAAATTTGTGAACTTTTATCGGAGTTTCCTTCAGAGCCTTGCATTCCATTATGATCTGTGCTCTGCCCATACATTTTTCATACCTAACCAAATGATTTCTCTTCCCCTAGGTTTATGAATAAAGTTTAAATCACCGACAAGACTAAAGCAGATTAGCATTTGTCCTGCACATCAGTCAACAGAACAGTGCAACACATTTACTTTTGGTCTCTATGTAAACTCTGATTTATTTCAGCAGTGACTACAGGAAAAAGCAGCAGATTACACATTTAACCATTAGTTTCTGATTCCTCTTCCCTTTTCCCACCCCTCCCCAACACCTTTCCCAGTCCTATGGAAATAAATGCTCTGTATCAAATGCCACTGGCTAACAATAAGCAGAAGGAGCAGGAACTTATTTACTTCAGCAAGGGTTGAGATTTGAGATCAGTCACCAAGCAGATGTTATTTCTGAAGCTGAAAGTATTTGTGATGATTGTTACTATGGAAACCAAGTTTTGTAAAATATTCCAAACAAACACTTCTTTATTACCCTGGGCTGTAACTCCAGTGCTCTGCATTAAGGCTGCATCCCACGGTAAGATTTCAACTGCGCCCATTTTCTTTCTGGTTATTTGCTTTCAACAGTAACCACAAGACAGGGTTTCTGTGGGTCTTAGAAGAGACTGTATCACAGTACCAGCCATCCATAAAATGACACACACTGTACCCATTCAGCACTAAACTCCTGTCTCTTTCATTTCCCCCCTCCTGTGGGCAGCCACTCAAATCTGTGTTTCCCTGTTCAGCAACAGTGAAAAACAGGAACCCACTGCTAATTCCTGCGGTTAGATCAGCAGCACAAAACCAGCAGTGGTTACTAAATGCCAGCCCCAGCCTCTTTAGCAATTAAAGCATTCTTCATTGTTAGCAGACTCTGTGAAGCCTGCACGTCACCCAGAAGGCATCTCTCAGTGGATGTCACGTCATAGCCACAAGTTTGAGACTTGCTGCTCTCTTTGTGAGTAGCACTGGAAGAGTGGAAGTTTGGATCCCAGTTCCAGTGAGGACAGTGGGGCTTTGGCACTGCAGGATCCCTGGCTCTGAGTGCAGCCCCAGGGAGAGGGCACAGATGTCACTGCTGGGTGACCTGGAAGCACCACGGCCCGTGCCAGTGGGAATAGGTGAGTATGGGTGAAGTCCCATACCTGTGCTGGGTATTTTAACCACCTCTCTCCCTTGCTACAATTCAGCTTCCATAGATGGGGAACAGGGCAAACTGCAAGCAGAGGTTGAGAAGTGGCAGCTGGCTTCTTATAATACAGGGAAAGGAAAACTGTACTTAAGGCTATGCAAGGAAATTAGAAAGAATGTTATTACAGAATGGAGGGACCAGGTGGACAGTGTGAATATTCTTTGTCTGAGGGCTTTCTGTCTCCTTTTAAAGAGAAGTCCTTAAAAAGGATAAAACAATAGTAATATTTCAAAATATAGGTATGGTCACAACTTTAGATTACTACAATTAAAATTACAAAGCCATTTCCATCCTCAACTTACTGCCATGTGCTCATGGTCTCCTTTAACTTTTTATGTTGTTTTTCTGTTGAAATAGGACAATTTTACCCAAATCTTTCAGAAACTTCTCAGTTATCTTTGAGATGTGTGACAATTATATTTTTCCCCTAATACCAGTTCCATCCAGGGCTTACAATTTAATTTAAAACTTGGCCTTGACTCAGGTAACATTAAGGATTCCTGCTTTTCATTATTGTAAAACAAATCTATTTCAAAATACAGCGATGCAATCAGAGCACAATTAGATTTCCATAAGAATATACAGAAGTATGGGACTGCATGTGCCACTGGCATCTATTATAACACACCAGAGCAGGAAAGCATTAAGCAAAAGAGGACAACTAAAGAGCCAGCTAAAGAGTTAGTTGTGGTGATTTGTTCTCTTGAAATGGTGTGCTGAAGATAATAATAAAATTAAAAATATTTCTAAAAGATTTTAAGTGTGAAAAATGTGTGGCATAAGATATTCTGGAGAAAGGTCACAGACAAAGCAGGCACGTTTTCAGAAGACAGAGCTGCAATTTGGAAGTGTCTGTGTGGGACAGAATACAGAGAATGCAATGAAGCCATGGCACACGTCCTGGTGGACCAATGTCCAGAGAGGGAAGTGCTGCAGTCAAATACTGTGGTTACAGGGATGTGAAGGGTCCAGAGAACACACAAGCTGTTTTTTCACAGGCAGCTACCTATGGATACCCAGAACATCCTCAAAGATTTTGTGTCTGTGAAGTAGGCTGTGCTTTCTCCACAGGGGAGGAATTATGGATGGCTGGGCCCAAGGTGGCCAAAGCCAAATCCTCTGGATAGGGGCACTCAAGGGATCACAACAGCCATGCAAGAAATCCAACAGCCTCCTACTCCCTAGATTACTTGAGTAAGCTCCATTTAAGGCTACATTGACTTGAGGTGACTTTCCCCAAACATATGGAGTTGTACAAATGTGCAGGTAGGCTACCTACACAAAAACCTCTGTCATTATTTCCTACTATGCTACCAGAAATCTCTGGAATTTGATGTTGGAGGAAAAATTTAGGCATAATAAAAGCTACATCAAAGACCTTGAAAGAAAAATCTTCTTGAAAACCTCCTAAGTCCCAGACAGAGCAATTTCTCATAATTCCCCAAATGTCTATTGAAATGAGTTGCACTAAAAGGTTCTAGAGCCATCAATATATTTAAGAATTTAATAGACGTCTTTTAGTTCTCTTTGATCATAAATTGACAGAATGGTTTCTACTCTCTCCATTTTCCTTGTCCCTGATTTTCTGCTGTGACATTTCTGGATGACTTCCAGTTCTGATTGTTGTAAAGTCCTTGTTTTTGCAGAATCACCTAGGGTAGAAATTTGCAATTCCAAACACTATCTTTTTTGGTCTGTTTATCAGCTAACACTCTTTGCTCAAGCAATCTTTGCCCTTCACGTTCCAATTGGTTTTGTCCTTATTCAAACTTCTATGAATTTACCATAAGTAATGTAACTTAAAACACATTTTTCTTCATTTAAGAAAAAAAATTATCTTTAGGCAATCTTCAGTGATGAGAAGCATCTGAACATATACATAATGACAGACTTAATTTGGATCATTAATATTTCACCCACTCAATCTTTATAATATTGAGGTTTATTTTTATATTTTCTTTATGTATTTAAAACATTTTTTTATGTTCACATGAAAGGCCTCTTTGTATAGTTATAATTTTCCTCCAGCTTGCCTGGTTTTGTTCATTAGAGTTTCCTAATTTTCTGTGAACTGCTGAGCAAGCTGAAGATTTTAATTGGATATATCACTTTATTTTTTCTTGTAAGAGCTTTCTTATTAAAGGCTACTCATGTAGATTATATAGATGTTAATCAACTTGCATCTGTCCTTCTAAAAGATTCAGTTAGGTCCCTAATTAACCATTTGTAAACAAACCCTTGCTCAATAACAGGGCTCAGGCATTTCTTGTGAGGTAGCAAAGGCTGGCAAGGGCCTCCTGCTACCTCTCAGCTCTGCTGTAAATATTTGACTTCTCTCAGTATACAGAAAGTAATTGGAAAAAGACAAGTGACTCACAGGCTAGATTGCAGATCACTGGATTCTCTCTAATTGAGTCACTGTTATTATGAGAAAGCTTTAAAAATTGCAGGTGTCTGTTGCTCCCAGGAGGTGTCAGGTGCTTTAGCAGCACTGAGAGTTGTGTACTCCAGAGCTGTAAGCAGCCAGGACAGAGAACACCATACAGTTCCTATGATGAAAGTCATGAGAGCTACCCTTTAAAAATAAAATAACTTCCACAGATAAAAAAACCCAGGGATTTCCCCATACCCACCAAGAAAGGCACATTATTCTGTGCATTTCCCAAGATCCTGGTCTTCCAGAACACCAATGGTCACTCGAAGATTCTTTCATCTTTTTGGTTTTTAAATCAATATTAGCCTCCTTTAAGACTGTTTTCAAGGCTCACATCTCCCTGACTTTATGGTGTAGCACCTTGTACACTCTGCAGTGATCACAGGAGTTTCTCACCAGCTTCAAGCAGGGTAAGTAACCCCCCTAATAAATCTCTCCCAACCTCCTAGGGAGCACGTGGATACCTCATGTGCCAGTGCAATGAGGGTGTCCTTTTTTCTTATAATACATTTGGCATTATATACTTAAAGCACTCTATATTTATGCCTATCCCATTCCCAGCATGCTGTTATGGAACACATCTGCTCACAAAGACTTGATGCACACCCTGTAGCTCTTTCCTTATGGGCTGCTCACAGCTGTGACAGAGACAGACACTGTTATTGTCCATGCTTAGGAGCAATTTCTAGCACAAAAGGAAACCATCTTCTCTGTTCTTACAAGCAGATAATTCACTGACGTGTGTCAGGAGGCATTATTCATTTTTACCACACAGAAGCCCATCAAGGGTGCCACTCAATCACATGGAAGGGATTACAGCTACTCTGAGGCTCCTCCAGTCCTGCCATCATATCTATTTCTCATCCTTCCCTCTTCTGTTCAGTGCCTTACTATAAATTACAGGTGTTACCTACATTGCTGTTAATCCACACCTAAAAAGATTTTGTGTGATGATCACAAACACTGGACCATTTGCACAGGGAAGTGACTGCTTTCACACAGCATGTCCTGTGAGCAGGAAGCATGGCAGAATCCACATAACTTGGCACACACGACTTTAGAGGCAGACCCTAATTTTGATTTAGTACTAATATTTCAGTGGTACTGTTTTATGCTTTCCACCAACATTTCAGCAAGGGATCATTGTGACTCTCATGTCCAAAGAACTTTATTTTGTCATTAATTCTCCAACTGCTAGAACTGTTTTCTGAACTGTTTCAGCACTTGTATGTAATTAGGTCCCTATTATATAGTTTTTAGGAGCTGAGAAGAATCATGAGAAGTTGAAAAGAAAATAAAGACATAAAATGAATTTGCTAATGACCAAAGGTTGAAAACAAAAATTTAGAAAGGGAGAAAGCAGAGCCACAAATCAGAGATCTAACCTTTTTCTGAAATTCCTTCTCTGACTCAGTGATCTCCCCCAAGATCCAGATTTGTTATAGCACATCCAATTCATATTGACTGCAACAGATTGTGTAACACGAGACATCTTGTCTTTGCAATTTTCCAGATTCTTCTGAAAGTAAACTCATCAAATCATCTAAAAACATGTTACCAGAGCTCTTCAATATTGCATCTATCACGTCTTTCCTTCCCATCACTATGCACATGCAGATGATTGAATTAACACTCTCCTGTATCCCACCCAGACCATCACCACAGCTGTTGTGTCAGATATAATCCATTGAACCTCTGTTCTCCTCTTCCACACTTGCAGGACAAAAAAAAATCTCCTTTTTGGGAGACATAGACTGATTTAAAAAATATCTAAATATGTTTTGTAACAGTTTTTCCCAACTCTAAATGTCAAGGCACTTCTCAGTTTTAAAGATCTGGAACATATCAAAAAGCTCATGGAATATAAACTTGATATTTCACTTAGCACCAATGAGCACTTTTGGGCCTCCTACCTAATGGTCCTAGGAGCTGGAAATTAGAAGGTTAAATAACCTAAATTGGGAGAATCACAGCATTCCACTAAGGTACACAACACCTGCTTCGGGTTTTATATTTAGGCAGAAACAAAGGAAAGAATTGGCTTTATAGTCTAAGAATACAAGAAGTAAAACCCTACCACAGTCTCTAATTTCCATTTTTTTTCTGCTGTGAAACATGCAGCATATGCATAATGTATGGCAATGTGATCTACAGAGCTTTTATTGATGATTGTTTGGTGTGATCTATAACTCATATATTGCTCATTTGTGAGTAATGCAACTCCTCCCAAACTCTTGCTCACACAGAGAGAAAAGAAAAGATTAAAATATTACCCTAATATTGCTTCAGGAAGGCCACATTATTCCTGAATGTCACAGCTTATGTAAGTCCTGCTGAAGAAAGCATAGAACTAACTGACATCACAAAATTACCCACTCTAAATGCATTACATGCTTAAGAAGTAATTTAGAAATGTGAATTTTTTCCCTCAGAAAGCTTTTCTTTAAAAATCTTTGAATATAAAGCCACTTTCTGTGAATTCAGCTGTGTAGTCACAGAATGGGCCAGGTTGGAAGAGACCACAGTGAGGTTTTGCTCAAGCAGGGTCATCCCAGAGCACATGGCACAGAATTATGCTGAAAAATAGAAAACTGTAAAATTCCCAGATTTTATAATTTCATTTACAATTTGCATCAAAAATTCACCATTTTTTCCTGTCTGGATTGCATTTGATAAATAAGAGGGATTTTACATAGCATGTATTTCTAGCTCCTTGGGCTTTGGTACCAAGGTTCTACAACTTCCAGGGCACACAGGCATCCAATGCCTTCACCATCAACATCTCTGCAGCACATAATGATTAGGGAAAGATTTTTACATGCTTAATTTTTTTTTTAATTTTGAAGAATTAAGGCTGAAAGATTATAAAATAATTTTTTGTTTGTATTTGGTTACAATTCCTCTAAAAATTCCAAATATCCAAAATTTTAAGAAGCTGCATCACGTCCAAAAATCTGGGAGTAAGGGATGCTCTTCCACTAGTCCATAATAAAAGCAGAAAACAAAAGAAACCAAAATAGATGCAATTACCTATTACAAGAAGAACAGATGTAAAAAAATATGAAGTTAGCTCTTTAGAACTCAGAACAATCAAACCTAAACCAACACTATTATATTGTACTCTTGACAAAGACCAAAATGATGGAATGCCACTTTTCTTTCATTGTCTGTGCTCAGCTTGAAATAAAGATAGCACTTTAATATAATTTACAAATACATGTTAGCTATTATAACATCATTTGTTTCAGTCACTCATTACTAATACCTAAACACAAAGTAAAAGTTCAACAGCTCCGTTGACAGCATGATAAATTACAAGAAACTAAATGAATAAAACATACTATACTTGCTATCACACAACCAGGGAGATTGTAAAAATAACAGAAATCTTTAATTAACTCAGGAAATTAAAAGGTGAGTTTAATAAAGTAGCTTAATAACAAGACACACTCAGATGAACTCACGAGCACATGTTAATCAAGAACAAGGAATAATTTCAGGTACATGACTAGGTACTTATACACAGCTTAAATTAAACAAAAGATAAATGTGTTAAAGTGGCATCCACATACTGATGAACTTATGGTGTTATAAACACAGGCACTGTCCATAAGTGTCTAATAATAAAAATTGGGGAGCAGGGATGATTCCTCAAAGAGCACAAGAGCACCCTCAGACTCACACTGTGGTTTACACCACGGAAGATTCTTACTGCCCTGTGTTTATATGCAAATAATTTTGTATTATTTTGTAGGTGGAGGTTTTCAGAACAGAACTGCACTCAATTAACTGCTGCATTCAATTAATTACTGCAGCAAACACGAGATTAGTATATTAGTATTATTTCTGATAGCTGCCTAATTCCTTTGGTTTCAACAATCATATTTACTGAATGTGCACTATAAACACAGACAATGGGCAGTACTTGTGGAAAACTCACTGTACACATTCAATAGAGGTTTACATAGGAAGAGAAGTGTGGCTAAATACTTCTTGGGTAAATAATATGGTTATATAGAAGTATAGGAACGGAATTATGGTTCTTTTCTATTCAAATACACTGAAAATTACCAACATTAGGAAGAAATGTATGACCCAAAATATTTAATTTGAAAAAGCCCAGAAGATTTTACAATGTTTGAGGTGGTTAAATACATAACATGGCTGCTTCAGTGATATTCTTAATGGATAACAATTGAAAACAAGATATTTCAATTAAGAGTCCCAAAAATCAATTGAATGACTTAACTACAAAACCTCCCTATAAATAAGTTATAGCCTCCTATAGAGCATTTAAAACACAGAATAAAAAACATCAGTATCCTGAATTTAATGGGTAAAACTATGACTAAGTTATTAATTAAACAGCACCAAGAATTAGTATTGTCTTTCTTCAGCCATGCAGAAAATGTTTGGAAAGGGTCAGTCCCTCCAGATCTAACACAACTTTCAGGAAATAGCCACAGGTTTCAGCAGTTTTACACTTTCCCGGTAGATTTTCAGTTCCAAACAAAGGTAACTCTTGTCTAGCCCAAGCCTTACAAAATTGTTATCAGCTGGAGCATTCCAGATGCTGTTTTCAGTGACAAAATACAAATTCAATGAAAACAACAGGGTCTACACTGAAAAAAAAAGCATTATATTTGAAACATGTGTCAACACTGTATGCACATGTGGCTTTGACAGTGATAAATTAAAAAGTGAATTTTAATATGGGAGTACTCTTTTAATGAACATTTACAAATGGTCTCTTGGCTTTTCTAATCTCAGTCCTTATTCATCTTGGAAATTCTGCTTTTGTTCTTCCTACAAAATGTGTTCCATGAGCTACAGAATTGAACTTACTCAATTTATAACCCATGGTTTTTAACTCGTTCAAATGAATTTGGCAATGTACGGTGGTGCCACATTTATTCTCAGCAGCCATGCCTCCCCCCTCCCCCAGTTTATTCATTTCCTAGAGGAAATTGCAAGTTAATAGAAAAAGCAGCACTGGAACTGCCTCACATCCTATAGTTATTAATTAAGTAAAGTCTGGTTCAGTAACTCTGGATACTAAAAATACAGAGTTAAACAAACCCTAGTTCTTTTTGAAATGAATTTTCAACTTTGTCAGTCATTCCACAAAATTTATGCATTAAGACAGATATTTCCTTTAAGAAATTTTTGACAAACTCTTTGAGCAAAAAAAAAAAAACAAACCCGAACAGCTCTTGACCATTTGTTTTGAAGGAGTGAACTCCTTCAAAACACACCAAAGTTATGTTACTACTGTGCAAGAGCCACTAGCCAGGTAATTCTCCCTTACTCCTATATGCAGATTATTTCCTTGCAATTAATAAAGCAAGAAGGTGCACTACTGATTTTGTTGACAATGTACAGTAGTTAGTAAAGCCTAAAACTCACTAGTGTGAGAAAGTTTTAAATGTTCCTGATGTGTGAAGATCTTACAGGATAATTATAGTTGCAGTTGGTATTGAATTTTAAGTCAGTAGGTAGCATGCTGGGAAAAACGCACATAAACTTAGGTTATAACAATCCCATTCCTTTAAAGTGAGCCTTTTCTTAAAAGTGAACAGGCTATTATTAAAGTGATTTTGAAATGTGGACAATAATGGGTTCAACAGCTATGTCAAATATTTTTTAAATTCTGAATGGAATTAAATCTATAAAAAGCTTATGGCAAGTTTAAAGGTTGGGAACAACTGGGGTTATAAATGCAAGAGGAAGTAAGAAATGTTGATGAATTGCATCTGTGAATATTCACATTACAGAGAATACTTGCAAACATATCAGTTTGTATCCTATGAATTGAGTCCCCTCTTCCCTCAGGCGAATTAATGGATGGAGGCCTCTAACTGAAAAGCAAAGCCAAGGAAAGAGAAATGCCACAAAAGACAGGATTTCAGGATAGACTAAATTAAATTGTTTATTATAGATGGAGTGGTATTCACCTTTGATTAAACAGCAAATATTTATATTGTTTTGCTCTCATATCTGCTTTAATACTCCAAACAAGACACTTGTGTCACGAGAGGAGTGTGCCCTGTTTGCTCAAAGTTACCCAGCAGGTGATGTTTGCTGTGCTCTGCCTTCAGAGCTGAGCCATGCCCTCAGTGTCACCTCTCACACCTTGGGAAGGGGAAAGCTGAGGTGTTGCAGAGAAAACACCTCAGCTCATTTCCTCAGAGGAGCATTTTGCTCCTCATTTCCTCAGAGGAGCCAAAGTACTGGCAAGGGACTGTGAGGCAGGTGTGAGGCAAACCCCCTGCGCTTGCCACTGAAGCAGCACTGGCTGTGGAGCATTTCTCGTGCTCAGAAAGAGCTGCCAGCTTGTGCTCCTCTTCTTCAGCTACAGGGGCTGGGGGGATTTTTATCCCAAGGAAGCAGGAGCCTGTCTCCAGCCCTGTCTCTGGCTATTGGCACTTCCATCTGCCGATTCCTGCAACAGCAATGGTCTGTGCTGAACTCTGTTGGAAACACAGCCCAGGTGGCTGCCACCCTTCCAGGCAGCCAAACACACCACGCTGAAAAAATTACACGAGAGCAGAGTTTGTAGCAACAAGGAAAAAAAAGGGGGAATTAAAGATCACTCATAACAATAAAGAACAAAGGTTAGGGCTAGCCAGCCGCCAAGTTTTGTAAGCTACTTCCTTAAATCGGAAAAAAACACAAAACTCACAAATGCCAACAACCCTGAAACCCAAAGCAACAAATAGAATTGTATCATGAACAAGTTTTCTTGTAGAGGTTTAAAATCTATTCCATCAACTTGCCTACACATAATGTGAGTGACTCTGAAAAGGGCTGAGTGCTGAAGGACTGCTTTCCAGATTTGTTGTTGCTTTCCATGTATTAGGACAATTACCCTTCCTTTTCTTCCCCTCAAGTGGATACAAACAATCATGTTGTGCATCAGCAAATCTTCTCATAATTTTTAGGGCCTTTTAGCTTATTGTCTTCAATGAACAAGCTCTTATACTGAACAGCAGATACACTGAATACTTGAAATAGTATGGAAGAAAGGCCATTAGCTCAAATTAATTCAATTTTTTCTAACAGATACTTTTGCTCTATTGCACCTGAGCTCCAGTTCCCTTCTTCCCTGCCAAACATATTCAGGCCCTAAGGGTCTTTGGACACTTTTGAAAATCTATTTTAATGACAGTGTTGAATTCTAGTTTGGAGGCTAAAGGATGTATCCCTCTCTGCAGCATGTGCTATGGCACCCCATTTCTGCTGGTGGTACCTCAGTGTAAAAATCACTGGACAATTATTTCACATGGAAGAAAAGATGGTGTTAAGACACCAGCTTTAGAGCACAGCATCTCCTTGAAAATTCCCTGTGCACTGAGTTCTCAGCTCTTGGGCTGGGGATTGGTTCTTCCTTTATCATCTCTGCATCACAGCACATTGCCCTGCTAGATTTCCCAGCACAACCATTCACCCTGAAAGCTGCACTGCTGCAATAATTTACCTTAAAAATTACTCAGAAAAAGAAGAGAAAAAAGCAAATTGAGGTATTTTTAGAGTACAATACTTCCTCAATCCGTTTCACAGAGTTACTCTTCCAGCAGTCAGGGGGCACCAGTAAAAGTGCAGAGGTAAAAGGTGTAAATGATAGAGCTTGATGCAGACAACTGAAAATATTGAGAGCCAATGGTGCTGCTAACCAGCCAAGAACATCAAACTGCTCATTCCTTACCCAGCCTGCAGTTTTGCTCATAGGAGCTAATTTCACCAAAATTAACCATTTAAGTTGTACTAATCAAACTTGTTTATGACCTACATTTAACAGGAAGACTGTAATTTCTTTTTTCAGACTTTGAGAGGTCTTGTTTCCCTGAAAGCTGGCCTGGTTTTTTATTTCAGAAATACATTAGTTAGTTTAATAAAATATATGGCTTTTCTGGGAAATCTTTCTTTTCCTACAGAGTATGTGATTAACAGGCTGGCAAGTTAAATTTTATGTAAGCAGGATATATATCTCCAACCACTTAAGCATCTTGTCTGAGTTTCCTCTGGAAGACTAGGCCTGTTGCAGGAAAAATGACCACTACTTCCCTACCAGGGAGAGGCTTTTCAATATATCATAGATATGAATACATCTTTATATCACATTATATATCTTTATTATATAATATTATATCATTGTCCTTCTTGATCTAAAAAACTCCTCAACTTTACCAATGAAGAAAACCTGGAGGCCAAAGTAACTCCTCTCACTACTTGCTCACATCAAAGGAAAGTCACCACGTGGCTCCAGAGCTCCATGGCATTGCTGAGTTTTCTGCAGTCAGAACCAGGTTCCCAGGTCCTGCTGTTTTGGCAGAGATTGCACAATGCTGACACGTGTCAGGGAAATAAATTAGGCACAGCCTGCCATAATAACCTCCAGGTGGGAGTGACACAGGAACTGCAAGGTTTCATTGGCCTGGGACATGCCAGAACAGAAAGTGGAGAAGAGATCTCTTTCTGAAACCATAAAATCTTCCTCTTGGTGAGTGTGCTAAAGAAAAAGGAAGTTGTAACAATAAATTAACTCACCTGGATATGATACACAATTACTCGAAACAGCTGCTTATGTACTTGAGTTACTGGCTTGCTGTGCTAAAACACTAATTAAAAGTAGATTGAGAGAAGATAGCACTGACATTTGCATTTCCTGCAAGGTCACTTCTGAAAATTATTTCTGTAATCCAGGTAAGATGCACTGCTTAACTCTTTTTTTGGACAGTTTGTTCACATTTTCTTATTTAATGACAATCAGCCTAGTACTATTTAACTCTTTCTTTCAGGGATTATATAATATGCCATTGAAAAATATTACCATAAATTTCACTTGTAAAAGGATTAAACCCAAAGTAGTTCTATCCAAATTAATTTAGGTAAGTACTCTAGATAAATAAATCAGCACCCTTCAGCTCTGAGAAAGCACTTCAAGCAATTTCAAATCATTAAAAATACTTTTAGTTCCAACATTTTGGCTCTTAGAACAGTCTTAATGGTTATATGACAGTATGTTCTACTACTGGCAGTATGGCTTTTATTGCATGCCCTGATCTATTTGATGATCATGGCAGCTTTTTAGAGAACTACAAAGAAAAGCTGAAATAATGAATTATTTTTCAGACAAGACTAATAAAAGTGTTAATCAAAAATACCATAAATGTCAGAAGCTCTCATAAATTCTACATTTTATATATTCCTCCTGCTAAACATTCAACCAGTAGAAGAAAAATCCTAAAAGAGGGATAAGAAAAAGAGAGGGTGGAAGCCAAGAAAGAGTACGGTCCATGTGCCCTTAAAAAAACCTCAGCACTTTATTGAAATTATCTCATTTACTGATTCATGAAGTAGTATTATTCTCCTATGACTTAATTTCTGACGGCTTATAAACATCTCATATAGATTAATATGATTATGTTTGATTTCTGGTTTGATTATAGGGTATTCCCATATGACAAGATACAGTCAATTATTCCCCCCTTATGCCACTATTATGAAATATTAGTGGGTTTTCATAGGCTTCTATCTTCTAAGAATCACTCCCCAACACACTTTCCAATGACTTGCACATCACTGATCTTGAGACAACAAGAACTTCGAAGAATAGCTTGAAATGTATCTATCCAATTTATAATGACAATTTTCCTACTTTTTTGGTGACATTTATCAAGATTAAATGATATTTGACCCTCGTTCCATCTACTTCTAAATTGGCCTTCAAGGGAAATTCTCACTAGCAATTGAGGAAAATATAACTACATATAGCATTGTGGATTTCTTAGCAAGAATTCATTTTGAATTTTTATGAGGTTCCAAGAACATTATGTTGGAAAGTAAAATTATAGAGCTGTCAGTTTTGTCTGTTGGATGGTGTACTTATGTTAGTGCAAGGCCAGGAAGTTTCAGCAATTTTGTTGAGGGGTTTCCATAGAGCTGTGCAGATGCTTTGTTCTACCTAAGGTGCAAATACCTGCTAATTTGCTTCACTTTCTAACTGAAAGCAATGAATTAAAAGAAAATAACTAAGTAACACTTAGACACATACTGAACAGGCAAAAAGATGGAGCTTTGTAAGAGAAATCAGAGAGGCTTTCGGATGCCTTGATAACAGTGGTGCAGTAGATGGCCATTTCCAGTCACAACATATATTTTCCTTCACCATCCACACACACACACATAAACACCTCTGGCAACAGCTATAAAAATCACTTGCCATTGACTTGAGCATGCATTAGCTACTGTTTCTCTCACAGTGCAGTCTCATGCAAACACAGACCATATATATAAAAATATATATATATATTACATCTTACAGCAACACCACAGAAGTGTTCCACAACCTCCACGCCCAGGGGAGAGTCCACTTATTTAGAATGCATGATCCTTGGTGTGAGATGTGAAATCTATACAAAAAGTTCCATGGAGTACTCTTGGGAGTACCAGTGTGACCCTTCTGAGAGTGCTGTTCTAATACAGGGTACATCAAAAGATACACACAGTCCCTCTCTTTGAAAACTGTGGTAACAGATGCTTCTCTGCAGTTCTGTTTTATAAAATAACCAGTGGCAGAAATTGCCACCATATGCTTGATGTTTTATCAGACATCCAACCTGGCTCGTTTTATGTACTTGTACATTTTTTCAAAATGTGTACATTTCTTAATTTTATTCCTTTCCCCATATATTTCATGCCATTAATGTTATCAACCACACAAATTTTACTGGTAAATCTTGTAAGAACACGGAAAAAATAAAACTGACTTTTTCCCCCCAAGTCTTTTTCATCAGTTTAGGCTTTATCTCTGAACAAGTGACTCTGATAAGGACAATTTTTAGTCCTTGGAAAGAAACATTATTACACCTATTGAACTTTTAACCTAATTTTTAAACAAACCCCATTATTTTGGGAGAATAGGGAGTTTCAATATTGCACTACTTTCTTAATGAGGAGAAACCTGTGCTCATCACCAGCTTAGTTGCATCCTTACTTTATTAAGGTTTGATGGATTTAGAGCAGCCAGATCAATATGTTTGGATAAATCACTACATGAAGGAGAAATTCCAAACAAAACCTTCTGGATTAAGTCATTGCAGTCTTAAGCATGATTTTTTACCCAGTGTACGAAGGGCTATGACTAACCAGGAAAGCAGCTTGGTTTTGTAGATTGAAGCCTGGGCTGCTGTCAGCTGGGAGATGAAATGCTGTGCTTTAGGTCGGCACAACCCACGTTTCAGGGACTTTTCAACCCAAGCTCCACCTGCTGTATCTGCCACAACAGCAGCTCCAGTGGAATACGATCCTTTCAAGCTGAGATGTATTTCACTTCATTCTAATTAACCTGATTACTATCTAGCCATACACATCTGTTAACATGAGACACCAAAAAACCCACACGTTTCTATCGTCATCTGCAGAAAATGCCGTGACACTGTCTAAACATAGCACGCTGCCAGGGATTTGAAATGTCAGAGCAAGAGGGTGAATCAGACTATCTGATTAAAAGAGAGTGACAAGAGTTGGGAAAAGGAGATTACTGAACAGTGCAGGGTTACTGAGTTCTGTTTAGATTATCAGACAGAACCCAGTACTTAAGTTTGAATAATACAGTGCAAATAGATAATGGACAAGTTCACACATATTGATTGCAGCATTAGCCCAAGAACAAAACACACACTTGAACACAGAGATCATTAGCAAGATGCAATATTGACCCAAGTACTTGCTAACAAAATTCACGTTCAGTTCCAATGAAATACACAAATTAAGTGGAATTTTTTTGGTGATTCTAACTTGGGGAAGGACCACACCAGAAAGTGTATTATAATATTACTTGTAATTTGGTACAACCTTTGCCAAAAGCCTGGGAGGGAAGGGCAGGGGAGGCTTTTATACCAATTTCAGTGATCTCAGAAGAAAACTAAGGTGGCAGTGGTATCATAAGGCTATTATTAATTACTTCAAATCTCAAGAGGTGCCAGTCCAGAATTAGAAGTAACCCATCATAATCTCTTTGGAACTTAAAATATGATTGGAGCAATTTCATATCTGGAAGCAATTCTTACAATTTCTCTTACAAAGAAAAAACAAAGTTGGAGGAATAGGGAAACCAAGAGAGGAAATTCACTCTTATTTACTTAATCTGAGTCAGTGTTTTGCTCTGAGCAAACTTGTTTTGTTTTATCAGATCTCCACCGAAAGCAGAGAGAGAGACCCTAGACTGCTGAGTTCAACCTCACATGATTGGATCATCTCAGGAAATCTTGCTGGGAAGAATCTCTGTTCTGCCACTTAATTGTTCTGTGACCCTTGTTAAGTAACACCACCTCTGTGAGTTTCCTTGCCCACTCCTGATCAACTACAAAATAAACATGTCAGGGTAAAGACTCTTCTTACCACACACTTGCACTTCTCCCTTGGAAATTCTGATTTCATAAAGAATTGCAATTGTATAACAATCCAAATTGAGCATAAAAGTTCATCAAATTACGCAAAGACCAAGATATGAAAGACCAACAAGAGAAAAAAATAAATTTTTCTGATGTTGTTAAAACCCTGTGAGAAAATTTAGATAGTGCCGTGAGTAGTGCTGAATAAATGTACTTAGCTGAAAACCTTATTTATTATTTGATTCTTATAAGCAGACACACCACTTCTTAATGAATGGCTCCTTCCAAGATGACACAGGAAAAACTAGATTTTTTAAAATTTTATTTTTGTCCTAGTGACATTCGCCACACCAGTATCTGTCCCAGATGGAGGTCTGGTAGCAGATGTCTGCCTGTATGCAGAGATCATTGACCTCTGAAATCTGAGCTCTATATTAAAGACTTTAAGAATCAATCTTCCTTTTAAAGGAGAAAGTAACCTCTTTTTTCTAAAAGAGGAAAGAAAAAAACACAACACAAACTTTGTTTTATTATGACCCCAAATTCTTATATGAATTAATGAATTAATTTCCACTGACTTCCACTTGATTATAAAGTTTCACTATTATTCTACAGAGAGTCCAGGCTAATAAGTGCAAATTTGTACCTGAAAATTTAGGGAAGTTTTACTTAAAATTTCTGTTTTCACGAACCCTGATCCTCAGCAAGATCAGAATTACAGTATGCTGTCTCAGAACTCTTGTGATTTAGGAAATCTAAAAGATCTCCTGTTTTAACCAGCAACATTTCTAACTCATCATCCCTTGTTTGGCTCATCCTGTCTTTAAATCTGACAGAGATCAGGCTGTTGTGAAGGGGCTGCCATGAGATCATGCAAAATGCACCAGTGAAGCTTAATGTGTGCAATGACAGAGGTACAGGAAATAACTAATTTCTCATTTTCTGCCTCTTCCTCTCTTTCCTGTCAAAATTCTAATTACATTAAAAAAAATGCATTTTACTGACATTGTGTCAAGTAGTCATAACTATTACCCAATATAAGTGTTTAACTGTGGCTCCCAAATAATAATGTTAATGAGATAACACAGAGCAGAGGGAGTGTGGGCTGCCAAGCCTGTGCAGCAAGATACAGAACACTTCTGATGCAAATTGTTTCCTCCTGGACACAACTGCATTTGAGTTGAAGATTTCTTAGTATATTCATTTTCAGGCTGTATCATCCAACACGCTGCTTATATCATCAGCACTTTGCACAATCTTGCTTTCTGCCAAAAAGAATTTTCAAAAATAACATAAAGTCCTGGTAGAAATCATACCATATCGACAGGCCACTTCAATGTTCTTTCAGCACTGCTTTGCTCCAGATTGCATATTCTCAACCATAATTTTCAACCTACATCCTCCACCTCTCTCCAACAGCAGTACTTACATTAATTGTCTTTGGAAGTTATTCTACTCTATTGCACCATCATATCCAATATGCATTTTTCCTCCTTAAAAAAGGTGGGATTTTCCCTTTTAGTGTCTTTGTGTTTAATCGTAGCACCATCCTCTGCTCTTTCACTAAAGAAAGGAACTAAAGGAGATCTTACTGGACAAAAGTAATCTCTCATCAGAGCTCTCTTTCTAAAACCAGAAAAAAATAATTGTATTGCCTCCCATACTACTTTAATTATATCCACACCAAATGTCTTCAAGCTAACCAGTTTAAGAAAAAAGGCTTTGTAGTAATTGCACACTCAGCTGGGCTCTTTGTAATCCTGTCTCTAATGGCCCTTGGAGGTCCCTTGACTCCCAGAGTTCTGTACAGGCAGCAGGGACTGGATAAAAAGGATGCAATCCTGTTGGTGAAAATGCAAAACTGAACAGAATCAGTTCCTTTCCATCCTTTTTCAGAAGCTTTATATGTGCAGGGTCAAAAGAACAAATTACAAGTTGCACACTATTTGCATTCCTTAATGAACAGCTGGAGGCAATTGGGACATTGTAATAATGAAAACAACCTAAACAGAACATAATTAAAAAAATATTTTTTGTTTGTGTTCTTTAATACTGCAGTTAACACCAGAGACAGAGAAACCATGACCTTCTATTTTGAAAGTGCTTTTACAATGACCTTTTCATCCCCAAAGACACATTCTGTATGCCAGACAACCTAGGCAAGGATCTATGTTCTCTATCCTGATCTACAATAAATTTGCCTTATTTTATCTTTATAAGATAATATATTTATAACAGCTCCCATGATGTTCTATACCCTCTCCTCCCTCTCGCTACCTGCTCCATTTCAACATTCAGTAACCACAGGGATATTGCAGCCACCCTTCCCAGAGATTCTTCTGTCTAACTTTTCATTACAGAGGCAGGACCTGTACACCTGCAGTCAGGGTAAAAGTCAGCACTAAAAGCAGAAATTACATTTCTTTCTTCTATGCGAATAATAAATAGAATAAATACAGGATTAATATCACAGTGCTTTCCCTATTACGTCAGAATTTCCCTAGAGGTAAAATGAATTGTGATTTTTTTTCCTTTAACAATACAAGCCAAACATCACTTAGCCCCTGAAAAAAAAATCAAACACAAAAACTCCACCAAAAATACCCTAAAAAAAACCACCCCAAAAACCTAATCACAAATACCACATAAGAAACCACCAAAAACACACNATTGTGATTTTTTTTTTTCCTTTAACAATACAAGCCAAACATCACTTAGCCCCTGAAAAAAAAATCAAACACAAAAACTCCACCAAAAATACCCTAAAAAAAACCACCCCAAAAACCTAATCACAAATACCACATAAGAAACCACCAAAAACACACCAAAATGAGGATTATTTTTTTTTAACGAGTTACATCCCAGAGAAGCCATCACAGCACCGAGCCTGACAGAGTTCAAGATAATAAAACAAATCTCCTCCCACCAACCCCCTATATAATTTCAAATCTTCCAGCATTGTGCTTAGTTATCTTTTGAGTAGTGTTCTCTGGAAATAACAGTGGCTTCTCCACACAAATCTTTACAACTAATTTTTTTTTGCCCTTTGTTATTGCCAAATACCAAATGTTCCAGAATATACAGGAGGAACCACTCTGGGTACTCATCTCTCCCTGCTCTCCCTGGAACTGAGACAAGGTGCTGACTGCAAAGGGCCACTTAGAGAAAGACTTTCATCTCCTCCAGTTCTCCCTGAAGCACTTTCTGCCCCTGCTCAAAGCACAGGAGACCCCCAGCTCGGGGCAATGCAGGAAAAATCAAAGGTGATGGCATTGCTAAAGGAGGGCAATTCCTCATAAGCTTTTCAGACGGGCAAGATTTTTATATTTTAGCCTTCCTTGACATATTTCTGACTCCTCTGTTTAGGACTGACATGGCTGCTGAGCACAAGAATCATTCCTGATGTGCTTATCAGGAACCTGGCAACAGAAGGGATTAAAATACAGGATTGTGTAGGACATAACTGAACTGATAAAAAAAAGGGCATATCAGACGAGAAATATTCTGCAAGACATCAAGAAAATAAATCAAAATTTTAAATGTAGATACAGCTTTTGTTTTACAATAGGAATGTAATACAAAAAACATACAACTATCCCCCTGCTGATTGAAGTTATTAAGAATAATTCTTTATCAGCTTCCCCTTTTAGCAAAGATGACCTCAGAAAATCTTTGTAATTTTTTTCTGCAACTCTAGAGTGTAAGCCAAGACAATTGAACCATTTTAGTAGGAAGGCTGGGTGCTCAGAGAGGAACTCTCAAGTACCATTATCCCTGATAGCATCAAACACTGTAGTTTGTGCTGTGTGTAGCAGTTTTGAAATGTGTCACGGAGATGGAGTGATTCATACTTTGTATTTTTCTTGACAATAGTTGTTAATATTTTCTGGTATTTAGAGTGTCAGCTTTTTGACAACTTATATTGCATTTTGGGCTTGTTTGGGGTTTTTCTTGTGTTATCTGAAAAGTAAATTGTGTATGACTTGGTGCAAAATGAAGCCAATCACTTGACTACCACTTCTAGCCTCTCTTCTTGTGGATACTTCCCCGAAGCAAATATTCTTGTGAGAAGGCAATGAAATCTTGGGGGGTGGGGTGGGGGTAAGGAGATAAAGGAGAATAATGGGAAAAAGTAAGGATCACAAAAATGTTTGCATTTCAGTCTCAACAATGCATTTTGAAGATTGTATTTTTGAGGGGAGAAAAGAAACATCTGCTAAGTCATGGTCATTAAAGCACTTCACATCTTGTTTTCATACTCACACCTATAAAAATCCTGCTATGCAAGAACTAAGATGTCAGTTAAGACATAAAATAACACAAGGCCTTCCTCTGGCATCTCACCTCAGATTTTTCAAAAGTAATGCTTAAATTTTACAGCAATTCCTGAATATTAGGTAAAAACTTCCATGGAAAAGCTAGGATTGAATTTATGTGGACACATGCTTTCCCCAAATTTGCATGTTAGCTTCCTACTGCCCTCCAAGGCCCCATGCAAAGCTTCCAGGTTACACTAACTGTACCTGGGGAAAAAAAATCACAACATTCAAGTCTGACTTCTGCTCTTTTAAAAGCTACACTTTACCCATCTTGCTTGGAAGGAGCAACACAAAGTCAGCTGCAAGGCTCTGAAGCACATACCTGTTTTACCAGAGCTAAGAACTTCTCATACAGTGTTAAGAGGTTGGAAGAGACCTAAAAGATATTTGAAGCATTGCTGAAGAGCAACAGAATACCAAAGTTCATACAAAGGAGAAGTGTCAAAATGTGATATTTCAATAACAAGGAGGGAGCATGGCTTGTTAGGAAGGTCAACACATGAAGGAGAAGAATTACAGACCAATTCCAGAACTGCAGCCTGGTCTCATACACCTTAAAAGGCTTTGCCTTCAAAGCTGGCCGTGACACGCCAGGACCACGTGGGACAATAGAAGAAAGGGACAACGAGACAAGCAGAGCTGCCATGTTTCATCCTGGTGTCAAGAGCCTTTCACAGTTCATGCTTTGCCTGCAGAAACTCTCCAGGAGTAAATTGACTCTCTCAGGCTCTCAAAACACACCTGGTAATGTGATGAAGGAGTATCTTTCCCTAATTCCCACAGGAAAGTTATCCCTTACAGTCCCTCTCTCCCCTTCCTCCCACAATAGCAGCTCACGAAAGCATAGTGGCTGCTCCTATCAGAAGGAGGAGTATTGGACATTTATCAATAAAAGTTCATAATGTTGATGCATTAGGTTTTAGCTTTTATATTTTTAGATTCTGTGCTGTTTTAGTGGGTAGGTTTAGGTTTCATATTAAGTGCTGTTAAGTTCTCTTCACAGAGTAGACAGACATAATAATTCCTTCTCCAGCTCGATACCAAGGACAACTTTTAGGCCCAGGAACAAAAACAACAGTGAAGTAAGAAGAAAAAACCAGGAGGATGGAGCTTTATAACCTGAAGCTGTGGCTGGACAATTGATTCTAATATGCTGATGGACCAGAACTTATAAAAGCATGGGACCACGTGATCGAGCATCCATTTTGGGATCATTTTGGGGCATCTTGGCAGTGGTCCAGCTGGACTCTTGTGTGGCCCAGGTAAACCCATTGAAGCCTTTTAATAAATATCTATCCTCTTGCTGTCTAGTCTCTGTTCCAGGTCAGCATCCAGAAGACACCAATGTGACCACATTTACAGTAACAGACTTCCACAATAAAAATACATGCAGTAAAAGCAGGTTCCAATTTCCCCAAGTAGGAAAAGTATTACTAAGTTATAACCTGGAAATTTCCCTGTTATCTCTTCTCTAAAAACTGAGGCTGTAAAACTGAAGCTAAAGAGATGCAGGGTAAGTAACAGTACTGCCTAAAAGATCAACTCAAAGATACCAATTAAATGAGGCAAAAAACATGGGAGAGGGCTAAGGGAAAAGCCTGTAACACTACATCTCTGAAGTCTAAAAAGGCTTTCTGTTCAGAAAATACAAAAAGAGGGTTGATTATTGCAAAACTTTTCCAGTTTTAGTTGTCTCTGCACAGGTCAGACACACAAACATACAGAAGAGGAAAAAAAGCAAGATAAGTAAGATCTGGGAGATCAGTGACCACCACATACCCCCAGGAACAAAAAAGTATTACCACCCAGAGCAGAAATACACCTCTAGACCATTTCTGAAACTGTGGAAAACAAATGGAAATTATAAGAACATACCTGTAAAATACCCAACAATTTGAAAATAGCCTAATTTTTGAGGCAGGCTCCGTAGTATGAGAAGATTCTCATTAATTATGTCAAGTAACAAGAACTGTGAAGAATAAGATGCTACAGTGGGAAGACTATGATCGCACACAAACAGTCATAAAACATCTCAGTTTGCAAGATCATTTCTGTAATTTGGCTGATTTAAAACCAAGTACCCACAATTTCCAAAGGGAGCTTTCCTGTCCAGCATTAAGGTCATGCAGGGTCCAGGGCTGTAACATGTTTGTAATCCAGCAGTTGTGGAGAGGATGCTGTGACTGAATCCTGCAAGAGGCATCATGTGATAGAGTTCCACTTAGTGGGAATCCTGTGAACACATCCAGCTGAAATTCAGGCAATTTAGCCTTTTCTTGGAGCATGGGTGCCACAGCTGTAGGCCCCAGCTGTCACTTCAGAAAAAGCATGGCCCAAGCCTGGGGAGAAACCTCCTCCTCGCCAAATACCGAAACAAAAGAAAAACCAACAAAAAACCCAAAATAACCCTCCCCTAAAAAAATAGTTCCAGAAGCAAAATCTCTTCCTCTCTTCTTGCCAGCAGAGTTTGGTGCCCTAAATTCCAGTCTGCCAGGGTTTTTTCTCCTTCTGCGCTTCTGACCACTGGCAACTACAGTGCCCCAGCACCAAGCAAGAGACAGTGCCATGCTCACAACACAGATATTGTCATGATAGCTGTGTCCCTCTCCTGACACCCACAGTAAAATCCTTCTGCCTGAAAAGGATCTAGAGCCCCCAAGTCTTTCTGGGTAACTGTTTCAGCCACCAAAGAAGAAATTCCACAGTAACTTCACCCTGTGAACACAGAGTTCTGACCTGAGAAGACAAAAGCTGTTGCAAATTTCTTCCAAGTCTTCTTCCTACACAAAGGCATCTGTCTGCTTCATCAGACATTACTGAGATCACATGCACACAAAGTTATCCTTAAAATTGACTTTACCATTTGTCATACACATCCTCTGATGCCAGCAGCATGAGGTGCAGTTGCTTTAGGCTCCCTTTTAATATTTTTTCCAAGTGCCACCTCTGTAGAAAAAGTCTAATCTTACATTTATACAATAACTGCTACTACTTGTGGTATTATGGCCCCTATATCTGACTCATCCTGCATAAAGAAAAGGGCAAATCTCCCTCATTCAATAACTTCAGCATCAGGCTCAGCTTCTTACTCTTGAGGCAGCTCCTCTTTTAGAAAGATATGCAGTTTTGATCAAAGACTTCCACTAATGGAAAATCTATCATATTCCCTGAATGATGCATTCCAATAATAAAATACTTTGGCTTCTGAAAATGTGCATCATCTTTCCTGATCAAATTCTCTGACTTTCAGGCTCAGCCTCAGGATCTTGTTATGTTTTGTCTTCATGATGAATGAATGCCCAATACCAAGCATCCACTCTGTGTGGAGTACATATGTCACCTCTTACGCTTTTCTTTGAGAAACAAAAGCAAACAGAACAGGAGCAAAAAGAAAGCCCCTCATATAAATTTGTTTAAGGTTGGCTCAATGCTTTTAGACAAAAGATGAGTAAGTCTCATCTTGCATCATCTCCTAATCAAGAGTCAAGCACAGAAGTTCAGATTCAAAGGAACTTAAAAGGGAGATTCTTTACATACGTGTTGTGTTGCCCTCCCCTCAAAACAACAAAAACCAAAAGGCTCTAATAGGGGAACTTTTTCCCATGTCCCTTCTTGTGTGAAGATAGACCTATCAGAGCTGGTTGAAGTAAAGAACTTCTAAGCATGTCCACCAAACGGGAAATACAAGGGAAAATCCTCACATGCAAGATTATCCAAGAATTCTCATTCTAAATGTTCCTTCAGAATTATATAAGGGATTTACAGTCTTCTTAATTATGTAGAGTAGTAGTAAATAGGCATGGGAATTTCCATCCAAGTGAGATGGAGCTACACAAGTGATCAAGGAGTTGAACACACAACACCATTTTGTACTACTCATGCTTAAAACAAGGAGGAATAGCTGGAAAACACGTGAAAAATGGAAACATCTTGTGGTCTGATTCTGACTATTCTTCACCTCTTGGGAGCAGCAACACATCTTTAACAGAGCATGGTAGCTCCAGCATCAGAGGAACAAAGCACTAAGCTGGACTGAAAGCCACATACCTGACCCACAAACTTCTCTGCTTCAGGATCTTCAGCGAAGTGCTCAGTACAACCACATGGAAATCAGCTCTATAAAAAGGGCAAATACTCCCCTGCTGGCCCAGAAACAGAGGAAGCCCCAGTCTTAGGAAAAGCTGCAGAGCCACACAAAAACATTATCTGACATGGACGAAATTATCAAAATCAGAAATACTGCACAATTTTAATGATGGCCAATGGAGAGGAGATATAGATATTTCACATAGGTATTTCAAGTTAATCCATGACTGACTTGGTTTTGGGTATGATCACTGTAAAAACACAATGGCTTTGTTCAAGCCAGACATATCTTCTGGTAGTTTGTCTTCTATTTGAGAAATACCCTGGTCCTCTTTGCCACACACACTACTCAGTAGCAAAGCATTGGTAAAGGTTTCTTTTATTTGGTCAGTAACAAAACAGCATCAGTACATTAATAACCAATGATAAACAATGGAGTTTAACTGTCCAGCACCTAGACTTCTCACATTCTACTTTCTTTATGTATACACACATTCCAGTAGTTTCAATGCATTTTTACAAGTTGGTAGCAGCTTATGTTAACAATTTGCACACACAAACACACACACATATAAACCTCAGCAGGAATTATTTTGTATTAATCAGCCCAGCAAAGAGAACCTGCAGTAATTGACATTTCCAGCAGCCATGCACAATTTGTGTGAACAGTTAAGGCCAGATAAGAGGGGGAGAGGAAGAGACACAGGGAGACACAAGGAGTAAAGCAAGCAAAGCCACCAGCTGAATTGTCTCTGAGTCCTTCAGGTAAAAAAGCTAAGGGTTGTTAAGAGGCAGTTGTCCATATCCTCATATGGAAAAGTTTCCTTGGCTAAAAACAGCTTCAAGAACTGCATTTGTAAAGCTAGACCAGCTGGGAGGGAAAGAAAAAAATGTAGCTGATGATGAAAAACTTTAAGTGGCAGAGCATATTTAGGAGAATTAATACGCCCTTTTCTGGGAAGTCTAGGCTCACCTAAGCTACCTAGAAGGAGGATGCACTTTTTGATGAAAGAGTTTCTGTTCAGGTCAGGCCTTTGAGAATTGTGGTGACTACATGGGCTTGGCGTTATATTTAGAACAGAGATACTGTAAATTCTTGCAGACCTACTAAGCAAGCCCAGATAGCACAAAAGATACTGAGAAGCTGGGTTTGGTATGACAACAGAAGTACCTAACCACCCAGGACAGTGCAAATCACTAAACCTCTCTCCATGTGGCTTGAACCAAGGAAGACAAAGGCAAAGCGAGCCCTTTAACTTTGGTACAGTATTTCTCTGTATGCAGTAATTGTTTTTTTACACATTAGCAGTATTACTTAGGTAACCAACGTGGTTAGGCAACGTGTCTTTATACAGACTCACTTTGAAGGTCAGCCTTAGCAAACACTGTGGTTCAAGTCATCCCAAGATATTAAACATAACTGGTCTAACAGAGCTGCAATTTATTATAAAGTGAAAATAAGGACACTTCAAGAGGTGAAATAATTAAATGTATAATCAAGTTTCAAGTATTGAATACTTAGTCAGGAAATGTACAAAGATATCCTCCTATTGACTTAACATGGAGGTTCAGGGAAGAAATCTGTTGGAATGCCCAGGCAGCCGTGGCTGACCACATTGTGAATGTCAGCTCATTGACTCAGGTACTGAACTCTTGCCATTTTAAACTTTGGCAGGTCATTAGCCATGAAGAAAAGCTAAGATTATTAGTTAACTGCCTGTTCAGTTGCAGGTACAAGCATGGTATAATCTGATGACCCAAGTATAAATAAGTATTTTCTGTATTTTATGGCTACACATGACATACAGAAACCCCAGAGGTGCTAACATCATTGCAGAAACTATGTAATTAAAATTTGCTAATATAACTTGCATATAGAAAGCATAAAAAATATAAAAAAATGTGTGTGAGGCTTTTGGGGAGTCTTAGGAGACTGGTAAGGGGTACAAGCACAGGACATTCCACAGCACTGAGGCAGGCTGGCTGTGTGCCAGTGTCAGCCACTTAACTGCACCCTGCAAGAATTCTGCTGCAAATCTTTGCTTCCTTTCTGTCTTTCATATCTTTGCAAGGCAAAAGGCAAAGACAAAGTCTTTCAGCTGGAGTTCTTTCATCCAAGAACATTCTTCATCCAAGGCCAAAGGTTCACCATATCCTAAAAGGCCTTTGGATCTGCATGTTCAGTCATCTTCATCCAAACGTATTTCTTTGGGAGCATTATTCAGTCCTTGTGGCCGATCCTAAAAGAACACCAATAAAAACTATCTTCATTCCTTCAAATACAATCTTCAATGGCTTTATCTCTAGGACCACTGTATGAGAGCATTGTGTCAAAGGTGAAAAATGGATGCAGAGATATCTCAATTAAAACCACAGCACATTGAAACATTTTTCTATGGTTTTTGGAGGTTTAGTTTTGGTCAGCTCTCTAGCTGAAGGTTTCCAAGGTGAAATAGCCTTTCTGGAAAACCACACATATAAACACAATATTTTTCCCATGTGCTGACAGCTGTTTAAAAAGATTACCCATTAGCTTTCCTGGGACAATATTTCTAAGGGGGTAAGAATTGTGATATTAGATCCTATCCAGTATATTACACAAGTACAAAGTACTTTGAATACAAAACTCTAGAATATGAGGAGGTTCTGTATCCACTTAAATTGCTTTATTGGAGTAGGGAGAAGCAAAGTTTCCTCTGTGAGGAAACAAGACAGTTATTTAATGGGGCAGAATAATGCCATAAAATACAAAGCCAAAAGCCCCTGCAATTGTAACTTGTGATTGTCTAAAATAAAAAAGGTGTCAGCTAATCTTGGTTTCAAACAAATACCATTCCTTAACCCGTCCATTGTTATTCCATATCATCTAGCTCACTTACATTTCCTCCAAATTCTTTTCATATACATGTATATATATATATGAAGTTTTATATATATATGAAGTTTTCTAATCCTTTCTGTCCTTTCAATATTTTCCCAGAGTCAGCTATTCACCTTTTTCTTTCTTCCTTCTGTTGTTTTTCTCTTCAGGTAGCCTCTCTCTTCTACTCTTCTTTTCAATTCCACGAGACCCTTTAAGATTTTAGTCTTGGCCTTCCTCTCTGCATCACTCACAACTGTTTTGTCTCTGCCCACTTGGGATCTCCTGACCCTTTTCAGCCTAATTCCCTACAGTCACCTCCAATTCTTTGCTTTAATATTTTTTATTCCTCACTTCTCTTCCTATCCTTCTTTCACTTAAAGTCATTGTAACTTCAGTTTTATTTCTTCTTTTTTGGATGTTGCCAAGCTTCTCCTACTGCAGCACCCTGCCAGACTAGGTCACAAACTGTTTCTAGAATAAAAGGTCCATTGTGCCTTGTTCTAACGGTATGAAAAGACCTAACTAGAGGAGAGAATCTTCAGCATATTTTAAAAAAAATAAACAAAACAAAACACCACAAAACCGTCTCCTTAAAAGCAGTGCTGTCAGTTTTTGTTGTCGCTATTTTTTCACAAGACTTGAAATAATTAGTTTTATTACTACTGTATCTGTAGCTTCTGAAGGACTTCCATAAAAAAAACTCACTCCAAAGCAAATTTTGTATTTTGATGGTTACAAAAAAAGCATGAAGCATGCTCCTGTCTTAGCTAAGTGAATCACAAGTGACCAAAAGTATAATTCAACCCTAATACTTTAAAGCCTTCAATTTTCAAGGAGCTGTGTAACAATGAGCATTCTGACTCACAGGGGCAGACACAAACCTGATCAGAATAGAAGAGCAGACTGTGTAAAAGCTTAAATCTATACCTGATTTTGAACTACTCTGAGTTAACACTGCTTGGTCAGAATATTAAAGGAAGTGAAGAAAAAAAAGGAAAGCTCATCTCAAGCACTGACCACTTGAATGCTGTTAAAATACCACTCATTACACTACAGATGTAAAATTAGGTAGGAATGTTATCTTAGTAACTTCTAGACAATTTTGGACAGGAATGACCAGCAGTGACAAGTGTTTGGTACTTTGCAGATTTCTAACAAATTGGAAATTAAGAAAAAGCACAAAATTCTGCATCAGTTTGCAATATTTGTTCCAATCAAAAGTAATTTCTAAATCTCAAATTAGAAGCCATTTCTCCACAATGGGAAACAGACAGGTCAGATAAAGGATATTTATCATGATTACTTTTTCTTTGGATGGAATGTGATCAATACCCCTCATTATAGTAAAGCAAGATGATGGGGAGGAAATTAAGGTGCTCAGGTGAATTTAAAGGCACTGAAGGGTTTAGAAATCAAATCTTTTATAACATTAACTTTTTGACAGATGTTAACAAGTCATATTAGCTCAATCAGAAGCTTCTTATTGACTCTCTATTCTGCCTTCAAGGCTCAACCAAAAGAGGTATCAGATTTTGAATCTGATAAAATTCATATGGGATTTGGTTAGCAAAAAACCCTCCCTTTGTTTAAAGTTTATTAATTCTTTAGTGTCCTTTGTTCTTTAGCTTTTAATGTGTAAACTAGATTTCTGTGAACTACAGTCAATAGAAGACTTTGAGCTGAAAGGGGATAGTGGTATAAAGGTACCACACATCTTCTTGTAAAACCAAAATTCATAAGCTTGTTTTAACATCAAAATAAACGCAAAAAAAGAAATTAAAGTAGACAGTGTTAGCAACAGGCTGATGGAAGACTGAAGGCAAAATGAGAGAGTATGGTCTTAAATAATTTTTTCCACAAATTTCAGGCCTATCAGATCTTGGACCTAGCATAACATACAAGGATCATTTTTTGGATGCTGAGACCTTTCTAAATTTATTCATAACCAGATCTAAGCTGTTGGTTCTGTCCTGGCACTGACATTAAATAGTCCTTAGTTTTCCCCAGGTGACTCCTGAAAAACAATAAAATCAAAAGGTGCCAACAGCAAGCTTGGTGCTGGGTCAGTGTTCTCTCTGCAGTGTAAAACAAACTGTGAAATACCATCAAGTACTTGGAGGCACTCACAAACAATTTTCTCAGTGTTCCCCCCTCAGCACTGGAGGTGGCCGTGGGTCAAGCCAGTGCTAAGACAAATCTGAGCTTTACAGCTGTTGAAATTCTTAAAGCACACCAGATTTTAGTTATGTCATAGCAGTGCAGTTATTACTTGCCTGCCACAGGATCTGCTGATAGCAGTTGAAGTTCCTATTCATCAAGGGGCCCAAATAATTGAAGCAATCCATCTGCTCCATGCACTGCCCCCTGCCTCCCCCTTATTATTATCTCCCCCTGTGATATTTGCCAGTGATGTCACACTTAAGCAATTGGTGGCCTGCTGGATCTCCTGAGAACTGTGCTGTGATGGAGCAGAGGTAACTAAAATATTCCACCTGTTCCAAGCTTTCCCTTTGCAAAAACTTGATGGGATGTGATATTTGGCAGCGACTGTCATAACTGATCAAGCAGTTGCCAGACTCTGGCATATTTCCTGAAGGCTGCTGCTGTTTTTCATCAGGAATTCCAGATAATTGAAATAATTGACCTGCTCTAAGGCACTGCTTTGACTCCAGCGTTTTCAGCACTGGGACATTTGCCTATTGTCATATTTGGTTAAGAGCAGCAGAGGCTTTGATAACTCTTTCACAAGATGTCACAGCCCCACAGAGCAACCTTTTCTTCCCAGTTTGTGTTACTGAACTGCCAGACACCCCTCTGCCTTTGCACTCACCCCATGGCTCACAAGGATGAGTGCAGGAACATCACCCAAGTGTTAGAAAGGTGGAGGAAGAGGAAATTAAGGAAAGCATGCAAGCAGTTTTGCAAGCAGGCTGATAATGGGAGTCCTCTTACTGCTCCTATGTGATGAGTAATTTAAACACTCCAGTGCTCTGCTGCTTAAATAACTTCCATTAAGCTTTTTCTTCAGTAGTTAAGGAGCCTAAAAATGCTTTACAGAGGATCAGATACCCAAACTCATGCTTTTCACCACTTACTATGTTATGTTGCTAAAGGACAGACTTGCCTGTTGATTGATATACAGATATTTAGAATAGTCCAATTAACTGTAATAGCCATAAAAAGCTTTGATGTGTTCTTCTGCTGAGGGGTATAGATCTTGCTTGCAGTCAGATTATATTGCTCACTTTTATTTGAGAAGAACAAAAGTACCACATTCCCTCACTAGATCACATCCCACGCCTGAATTTACTGTATTCATTTCAAGGAGGGATGATCAATTGTGATCATTGCTCTGCTTAGAATCTGAGCAGGTCACAGACTGACAGTGACTGCAGAAGTCTTTCCAACACTTTCATTAAGATCTAACATTTCTGCAGATGTACTTTAAGGCATTCTGTATTTTGCCCTGCACAAAATACAGATACAGACTTATTTTTAAAAGACCACTTCTAACATATCATTCGCTTCTAACAAGGCTCAACTTTTCTAAAGTCCAAGTTTTTCTTTCTCTGTAGCCTTTTCTTTTCAGCTCTTTATCTTAAAAAGATAACATTGAAACGAATAAAGAGAAATGCTGTTTTCAAAGGGAAAAAGCTGACAAATCTTACATAGATGCACAGCTAGTAATGATCTCAACAATATTACAGTTACAATTATCTACCCACTTAAATAAAATTCTGGTTTTTAAAAAATTTGAATGTAAATGAAATAACTTCAGTAAGTCAAAACAATCTGTTAAGAAAAAGGCTTTACAAGTAAACTATGTGAGAGAAGGAATACTTTTACATATCGTGCATCAAGCTTTCTAGACTGGAAAGTGCTCATTGTTTCTTGTGCAAAAAGGCTTGATGTGTGTTAAAGTCAAATCCTGACATTTAGAAAAAGTTTAGGTGTCCATCAAAAATGAGAGTAGCAGAGAGAGACAAAGTCACGGCAGTTCTGAGGCCCAGAGAGAAGCTGGGACCTTCAGGGGGTCCCTTCTAAGCTTCAAGTCCTCATAGCAAAAAAACACATTTTTTCCCATTGATGAATACCTTAATTAAAAGCAGAAACTCACCAAGTGGTAGTTTCAAATTTCAAATTTAGAGAGAACCGTTTCTCTAGGAAGACTCAATACCCTACTCCAGTGAGTCTTTGTCAATCACCACTTACTTGAGGTAAAAACAAAGATGACAGAAAGGACACTGCTGTATTTATGCACACAACTGTGGGGTGACAGAAATCCACCTTTTGATGAAATAGCTTTTTTTTTTTTTTTTTTAAGTACACTGGTGATGATTGATTGTAAAAAATTCAAAAGGATGACTTTACAGATAATTGGCCCTGACTAACACAAGCAAACAACATTGCAGCTTTTTGTCAGCAGTGGGATGCAATTATGCACCATTAATTAAACTGGCATGCCAATGAAAGGTCAGATAACACAACATAAAGGAAGAAGAAAGTAGTTCTATACTTTGAGAATGTTATTGCTTGAAAACGCTTGTGCTGATATAGCACTCTTGGAGTGGGAGGAAATAATTCTTCTTTTAAACCAGGTGAAAATTTGGAGTCAGATTATGGTCTGGCTTAAATATAAGAACATGAAATAAGCCAACATGATGGAACTAAGGAAGGTGTGCAAACTTTAAGGTACCCACCTATCCTTTCATCCTGAAGCAGCAGGTCTGCTCAGGAATGGAGACATCACACAGAAGGCAGAACATTTTCACTTAGTAGGGGATCAGTAACCTTGCAAGCACTAATTTAATTCAAAGTAGACCTAACTTTCCTTATGACTGCACATGCTTTTATTAAGATAATCTACTGCTCTGAATGTTATTTTTACTCCGTACCTTCTCCTAGCCACCAGTCTGAGTGCTCCCAGTGCCAACATTTCAGGAGGTAGATTTGCCATTTGTGATGCTGTGCATCACAAAACTTGAGCCACAATTAAGAAAAAAAAGCAAAACAAATCTTTGTTAGCAGTAAATAATTTTTTTTCCCAAGAGAAGTCACTTTTAGCTGGATTCTTTCCTTCCATCAAGTTGTTTTCCCCCATTGCTTTATTTGCAGAGACTAATGTGGCAGTGAATGATAAATGGCAGCAAGCTTTGTGTCCTTGTACATGTATTCCAAATACCCTAGTAAATAGAAGACACAATAGCTTATGATATCATCTCTGCATGCAATATATATGGCTTTTCCTGATTCTTTCATTTTTTCTTAATTGATTAGAAATAAATATGCAACCTTGAAAGCCAAAAGCTTCTGAAGCAAAAGGCACACACTGTTCTAATGTTTATCATTAATGGAGCCAACTGTGTCTCTTTGCCAGGGTGAAAGAGACTTGCAAAGATATTCCAATACTGCTGCTTCCTCTCCCAAAGCAGAATTGAGACTTGGCAACAGGTAAAGATAGGCAAAATTGTGCCAAAGAACATCTCAGGGATGTGCCTTCTCCTTGGCAGGCTGGAGATGGGTTAGGTGATCTACTGGAAGAGCAACAGAAGCTGACAGCACTGGATTTCTCAAGTTTAGGCTAGAAAGTCTGGGGTCTTGGCAGGGCTGAGGGTGATGTTCTTTAAAAACAACAACAAAAAGCAAAACCAAGCAAAAACCTCAACAAAAGCCCAGCCAGTTTATCCTTATCTATCCATACTCAGATACATTCCCCCTCCCTTCCAAAAGGAAAAACAGATTCAGTAAATATTGAAGTGATTAGATTACTGACAAAGAACAGAAATGGACTGAAACAGAAACATTTTCATTCTTCTTTCCAGTTTAGTAGAGAAATCTTATTTTCAGCACTTTCATTTCCCATGACATACTAAAAATCCTGAATCTGTCTCCTCTCCTCACGTTACTTTAACTTTTCACATAATTACTAAGAAATGGCTAAGGGTCACCCTGAGCACTTAAATTTATCAATAAGGCAAGTCAAACTTCCACAGCAAGTTAAGTTATGCAGAATACATATATCAATACAGCACTATACCATCACACTTGGTAACTTACAGGCAAGCATTGAATTCCATGAAAATTTTTGAGAGAAGTTGAGGGAATCGGGGTACTGAGGTTGTCTTTGAACAAACTAAGTGGAATAAGCATTGATAAAAATATCAAAGAATTGATGTTGAAAGTGAAATTAAGTCAGAAAAAAGGTAAGTCCCAATTCTTGGATTTTCAGTTGATGCAAAATCTAAACAGAAGGGAACTCGAAAACTGGGTTAACCTCTCTTTCTCTTTGCATTCCTTTCTACACTGAAGTTGTGGGTTATTTTAAACCTGTGGTTTTGTCTAACTGCACATCTCCTCAAATGGTAAATACCTCTTTCTTTTCAAGTCTTTCCAAGTTGCTGGAGAACTTTGATATTATTCACTGTATTCAGCCTTGTGCTTAGGCAGTGAATGCTGCTCTTAGGCAATGGTTATCCTGAGTAGCTATAGCACCATTAACTTGTCTCAAATGCTCCATTTTTAGAGATTGTCCTTGTTAGGAGCAATTTTGAAAGAATATAGAAGAGCTGAAAAGGACTGAGTATTTTAGATTAGGCTATTAGAATAAAAATTGAGTATCCCAATCAAGTTCTTTGGTATCTAAACTGATTTATCACATCCTAGCCCTCCTGTGTTAAAAGAGGTCTGAAAAAGGTATGCACCAGAAATTTTATAGCATGTCATATAGGCTTCCTTCATCCCCACAGGTCAGATTCTGATTTAGATTAAATTATCTATTAGAAAAATAAAAAAATCCTCAACCTCAATATTATATTAGTATATCAAAGACATGCATCCGACATCTCTCAGGCCTAATCTAGCAAACAGTAATTAAAAGACAATGGGAGTGATTTTGAGAGAATCCCTGATTGTTTCTAAGGTAAGGAAGCAACAAATAAAAAGACATTTGGGGTATTCCTTCTGAGGCACCTCAGCTACCAGAGCACCTCTTGCTCAGATACAAAGCCCAGGTTTCCTTCCACCTCTCCTCCAGCCAGTTCCACAAGAAGCAAGCAGGCATTTGGATGACTTCTGTGTGCCTTCCACCTCCCTGAAACCATGACCCAAGATGAAAATGATCTTATTTCACTGTTAAACTCCTCGTACTGTATTCACTTATTCAGTGACCAAGTAAAGAGGTGCCCATCATACATCATTAGAATATTTGAAAAAGCTTTCAAAACCAGGACACTCAGTACAAACTGCTGAAGAAAACCAGGGGTAAACAGAACCATACACAAATGTTACTAATGGACCTAAATAAAACATACAGCTCTCCTGATTACCCCCTAGACAAGACTAATATTAGTTTCTAAACCTAAAGCTCTCTCAGAAGCAGCAATTTCTTCTCCTTTCCATGAAAGAAAGGCTTTTATTCCTATGAAGGTGGTCAGGGCCATTCTAATTTGCAAGAGGAACGCTGTGCTTACATGGGCAGAGTAGGGCTCTGGGCCAGGACTCATGTTTAATAAGACAAGAGTTCATCTAATGGAATTTAAGGGTTTAATATTATGTTATTAACTTTTGTCAACACCATTCAAAATAGTTAATGTAGGTTCTGTTGCTGCAGTCAGAGGCAGGCAAGCAGACCCTTGTTGTCCAGGGAAGCCCCTGTGACTCCAAGGGTGCTCCCAGCTGATGAATCCTGGCATTCTCTGCACAGCCACACTCTTAGAGCATCTGTCCACGATGATCTGACACTGGGATGGATTTACTCCTTTAAAATATCAAATTCAAGGGAAGCCTTATTTAAATGTGAGGGAAGATGCAAATAGTTATTAGATAAACTTAGAAGAACATGATTTGATGGTGCTTTTCATCATAATATTGCTGATGATTACTCCCTCAAGTCTCTTCAGAAGAGGCTAGGACTTTTCTCATGCAGCCAAGCAGCTTTCAAGAGGAAATGCAAGAATAAACATTCTGTTTTGAAATCCTGCATAATGATATGTATTATAGAATCAGTTTTTGTTGTGTGTTTTTCAATTTAGCATGCATAATTTTCAGTTTTGCTAGTAATTCAGAAAGCTTTAATGCTTACTTAATTAGTTAGCTTGGTAATTCAGCCAATGAAAACTAAAGTGTTTAAGTTATATTAATTGTAAACAATGTTAACAGTTAATTTTCTGAATGATGGAGCAACATAAAAACAAACTTGAATAACAGTAGGATTAATTAATTGATTAACTAGTTTCTGTTGAGAATTATATTCAATAAGAGTCTGTCAATACAAATTGCTATCAATTGCAACTTTATGAAGTGCCAAGAATAATGGGTTCAGGTGCATACTAGAACTAGTTGTCATGAATGCCAATTTACCGCAGAGAAATGGATTGTTTATCACCTAATTTAATTTCAGACAGCTAACTCACTTGTAATAACTCATTTTAGCATTGAATTTTCAAGAACTTGAGTGTTGTTAAAGCAGCAGCTTGCTGTAATAAGTTTGCAAATTTAAATTCTTCTGTAAATAATTTAAAGCAGACTGTAACTCAATTTTGCCATTGACTACTTGCAAAATATTTAGCAATTTTATTCACCATCCAGACACCCCTATTCTTCCCACAGGCAGCATGTTTCATGACAAATGCCTGCCTACTGCTGCAGTATTAGACTTGAGTCTGTGCTTTTAATGCCACTGGATGGATGCAATGTCCTCTGCTGCTTCTGGCTGACTCAGGCAAAACACTCTGTGCACACTTCAGCACCTCTGGACAGCTTGATGTCCAGCTGCTGAAAGAAAATGCAGAGAAGGTTTACAGCAGACTGAAAGGACACCAAAGTCCTCTGGTCTGGACCATGGGCTGGGTTTAGTTCATCCTGTGCTTTCTCCATCCTCTCTCTGAAGTCTTCTAGGGTATTTGATGGCAACTGGGAACAAGGACAGTTGAGCAAAAGGCAGCCTATTTGGAGCCTTTGAAAAATTATGGAAAACATACGTTTCTCAGAGGAAGCAGACAGCTAGAAACAATTTAATACTCTTATGAAAAGACCTTCTCCTTCAAGATTTTCAACAGTCTCTGAACTTCAGTTATAACACCTGAGTAAAAACATGTAGTTGCACTAGAATGAAGAAGTGAGATGGCATAATAATGTAAGAGTTAATTAATCTGCACAAGGCTTTACATCCAGGAACCTTGTCAGTCCATGCCTACCACTGTAAATATACATTCCTGCAAATCAATATACTATCAGCCTTTTTTTCTTTATTTTGCAAACAAGGCATTGAAATGAATCAATGTTCCAGCACACCTGCAATAGGTACTGACAGAGCCCAGCACCTTGTACTCACAGCTGTCAAACACCACTGAGTGCAAAGGTTCTTCCCAGTTTCATGCACTTACTGCAGGTACCCCATGTGAGTGTGAAGAGTGTTTGTTAGGCAAGGCAGATCACTTGACATTCCAAAATAACTACTGAATTAACACTCTCCTGTAATCTGTGAATTCAGGAAAGATCAACTACAGTTGCAAACAAGCAGCAATAAACTAAATATTTAAAAAACCCTTTCAACTTTCCTTTAGTGACATAAATTATTTCAATAAAATAAAAAGTCCAACAGCAAAAGCTTTGAAATGCCATCTCAAAACTAGGTCAGACTCTTACTTCCTATCTTCTCTCTTACAGCATAAAAAGCTGTCTGTGCTTTGCCTCATGACTTTTCTCCTTATGGGAGCTTCCATAAATCATTTCTGTTAGCAAAAAGTAATCCATACACTAAGCCTGTCCTAGAGCTACAGACTGAGCTTCCACTGGGAAGATGCTGCAGGCTGAACACAGATGTTGACCAACCTAGTTAAAATTGAATAGCACATAACCAGCACTACAGCAGCACCACTGCTTATTTGGTATCAGTCAAAACCTCTTCCTAAGTGAGGAAGTATTTTAATTCTAGCTTCAAGTCAAACTCATAACACGACATTTTACTTTAACTCAGAACTCCTCTTTTCTTTAAGTCTGATATTTCCCTCCTCAAGAACTTTAAACGGATTTTCTGGATTCACAGCTACAGTGACACAAATGAGGAGGTAATCAGAGATTTAATTTAGCATCATTACCCAAGCTAACACCTCACAAATCTGTGCTGACATGAATCAAATGGTTATTCCCACCTGTCAGCAAGAGTTTGATAGCTGAAAGGCAGGGGGAAAGATGGCATTTGACGTTTTCTTTCTAGCAAGAGGCTCAGTTAAGAGTTTGTAAATTTATTATGCATACACAAAGAGGTTAAAAGAAAATTATCTATATTCAGTACATCAAGATAATAGTTTGATAGATTTAAAATGTACTCCTCACCCCCTCAGTATGTTGGCAACTTAGTAAAAACTACTTAATGCTTCAGTTTTGAAATTGTTTTGAAGAAATTTTCTGTAAAGAAATACTTCCTTAGTCAAACTGTTACAAAAATTTGCAATTACAGCAGAACAAAAAAAGGTCATATTTCAAGGTTTCAAGGCATTAGCACATGACTAAAAACCTATGAGTGGCTCTTACTTTCAGTTCAGCACCGGAACTGACTGATCCAAGTAGGAGTATACATCAAAATACAGGCAGGTTATAACAAATTGTATTCATGATGAAGCAACAGCTACTATTCCTCTTGCCATCCTATAACTGATACTTGAGCACCATTACCTTAATCATTACATGGGAATAAAGTCTTTCTAATAAAGCTTTCAGATTATAAATGACATTGATCTGTATGAAATTGTTATTTACCATTAATGGACACTGTGTACAAGACAATGTTAAGGGAGATGCACACATCACAATACAGCTGAAAACAAGGTCCTACCTAAACACAGGATGCATTCATTCTTAAGGGGGAACTGGGAAACAGTAGCAGGGATACTTTTATACAGTATTTGAAAATTATGATCATTTTTGACTAGAACTTACCAAAAAAGAAGCATTAACAAAACCACACCAGTTTATGATCAAGTCTCATCCTTTGGTACCAGTACTGGTCCACACAAAGGAAACAAAAAATGGAGAAGGGCATTCAGAGAAGAGCTCTAGAACAAACCGTGGTCTGGAAATATGCTTTGAAGTGTCAAGAACTCTATTTGCTTTACTTAACAACTCTTAAAAGGCTATTAAAAAAAAATCTACAAGTACCAACAAAAGCTCTGAGACTCTGAATGGATGAAGGCAAAACCACTATAAGTGGCTCTTAAATTTATCATCGCTCAAGTTAAGGCATGATTTTAAACACACCATAAAAAAACAGGTGAAAAACATTAATCACTGGAAGACTAGATCCACCTCCAAAAGGGCCAATCTGACTGAAAAGGTGTAGAACTGAGATAACTCTGGTGCCTGTTTCTCTACCCTTCTTCCCCTCCCATCCAAAAAAATCCACAAAACACACAAACAAAAAAGCCCCAACAACAACAAAACCCAAAAAGCAAATATCTGTTACTTTACTGATACTTAAGTCCAAAACCAAATAAATTCCTGTTGGTACACAAAGTAACTTTCACATATTCAGAATTGACTGCAGTCTAAAAAGATTTAATGACTTCCATGTTCATCTATTGTAGAAGAACATGCAGAAAAACTAAATTAAACATTCTTCTGCTGAAGTTTCCTATGAAACAAGAAAAAAATCAGGATTAATTAGTCCTGGTCAAAGCATAGTTTTGTAACCTATTTTTATTATATTTCTAGAGAGAGAAAGTTTTTGATTCTGAGTTGAAGGGCAATTCATGAACTACATGTTACCTCAGTATAACTGGATTAAAGGCTTGGACATCACTCAGTGCAGAGATTATAAAAGCCATCCTCATCTTCTGTCTCCTAGGACAGCAGCTGAGGTCACAGGTCATTTTTCCACCAAATTTGTTGAGTTCAAGAACTCTTTTCTCTACAATAGCAGAGTCACAGTTATGGCAGAAAATGACAAGAGCACCCTACAGCCTCACATTCAGGTCACAGAAATGATTCTCTCACTGCTGGCCTGCAACACCCATCTCTTCTCTTCAGTGCCTGTCTGAGGCACTGGGCTACTGCACAAAGCAGACATGCAGCAGCCCCCTCTCTGTTTTCTGAAAGCAGAAGCATGAACACAACTCCAGGAGATCATTTTTAGATGTAAATCCTGGTTTGACAGAATCTGCTTTCTGCCATGTTTGAGGTCCTTTTGAAGAGGCATCCCCTTTTCAGTATTCCCTCTTGGCTCTGCTCCACACGTGGCTCTGGATTCAGTTCTGAGTCAGGCATCTAAAAATGGATTACTACAGCACTAGGCACTACAATAGCAAAATCTTCTGAGAGAAATTTATCCCAACACTTTATTTTGTGTTTTTAAATCGACAACAAATTTCTGAATGAGTTCTAGTTAGGCCTTGTATTTTTAGGAAAAGCTGCAATAATTACTGGGTTATATTTCATTGCCTCTCTTATGCTGAAAGCCATATCTGGATGGAAAGGACCAACATAAATACTGTCACTTGGGAGTAGATCACTGGATAAAGAGCAAAAAAAACCTGGGCCTGCTTCCAATTTCTCTCTGTCAGTTTTTCTGTGTGTAAAGTGGGGTAGATATCTACTAATACATAAGAAGCATTTCTAAACCTAAACATGAAATAAACATTATTGACTGTGGAATGTCTTAAATAGCTACAAGGCCACTGAAATACTATATTTGCTTTCCCTCAGAGGTTCTCGTCTGCATTGTACAGATTTTACTACTTAAATTATGCAAAGCTATCAGTCAGCAAAAGCTCATTCACACTTCAGGGAGCCCCACTCCATACCCCACAGACACTTCTCAGTTTAAAAAAATTACTCTTAGATAACACTGGAAAAAACCAAAACCTCACTTTGTTAATTATGACACTTTAGACAATTTGGAGCGTTGCAAGCATTTCAAACACTTTTGAAGCCACACCCTTAGAACAGTGATAACTCAGCTTCACATTATAAGGAAGGAAACACGGACTGTAGTGGTGTTAATTTTCTCTGAACATGCAAACACATCAATGAGGTGCTTCAGAAATATTTGTTCCACCCACAGAATATCTTTTACTCCTCCCAAATTGCTACTCTGAATCTGTCACCTGTAGAAATACCTATGACTCCATTTCAAGTACTGCTGAAGAAAAGTTACATGTCTTTTCAAATGCAATGTCTGTTTAAACAATATTGCAATTTATGAGCAAACTAAATTTCATGCATTAATTTTTTTAAGAAACCTTTATTTCTACAGAAGACTCTATGGATCATCTTTAGGCAAACAGATTGAAAAATACATTTAAAAATTGAGTTTTTTCCTCAGAGTCAGTAACAAAGCCTTATGAACTTGAAGAGATTTCAGAATGTTAGAAGTATTTATTTTCTTCCCCCTTTATTCCAGCTAAGTGTGAGATTCCTAGCAAACAATTTTTAAAGCACCACATGCAGAAATCATAGGCTTGACTGACTGTTTTCAGTGAGATGCTCTTGAACATAATCAGGTATGCATCAATTCTGCTTTTTAATCTAGAGTTCGAAAACAAAATCATAAACTGAGAATTACATTTTCTCATGAGAAATTAAAGAGGGTTGCACTGTGGTTTTTCCTATGAATGAGCCTTCATTGTGTGTTTTAAGATGAGAGGATGCCTCACTCCTGCACAAAGCAGCACAACCTGGTTTGTGTCCTTGTGTGCACCTTTTTCAAGCTGACAGCCCTCTGCAGTCATAGGCTTCACCCATATTACACCTCACCTGTGTGCAGGTTCCCAGCACTGGAACAAAAGCTGCTCCACAGCCTTCTGGGATCCATCCCCTCCAACATGCTCCACTTTTCCCCCTCTCCCACCTTACACACACCCTGTGCTCACACAGGAACACTTTGATAAGGGGCAGCCACACCGAGGTTCCTTTCTGCTGCTTTCCAATGGTTGTCCCTGTAAGTTACTGCAGCTCCTGCAATGGGCAGGATTTGGGTCAACTCACAGCTTTTATCCACTCCACTGATCACCATTTCACAGCTTTCCACTCTTTTACTTATGGTGGGTAAATTGAAACATTTTTATTTACCCAACGCTCCCAGTTTTACAGATTGGGATAATTTAGGTTCTGGTATCAATCAGTTATGTCCTACTGAATATCAAGCCACTGTAACATGAAAGAGAAAGATCTGGATCTCCATTCAATGTGGGAAGCCCCATTCCCTTTCCTCAGATCATTTCCAAGGCCCCCATATCACAGGGTCAGTGATGCATGCCAGGCTTTATAAGCAGCAAAGGACTTGTAGATACTTGAGAACAGTGGGTTTATTTTTAGCCTTTTCAAAAAGACAAAGTTGGCACTGTTTGAGTCCCTGTGGAAATGACCAGAGGTGAACCAAAATGTCTTTCTTTAATTCCCATGAGTATTCCATTGGTCCTTATAAAAATAAATAATACTGTTGACTGTTCACTAAAGCCATCAATTTTCAGAAGTTTTCTCCATCTTAAAACTTTAGAATGATCATTTTAATATTACATTCTGTGACAGAAGAGCTTGTACAGGAGTGTAACATAAGAGTTCATTTGGCCCTACATCTCTGATAATGGGCACTTTATGAAATATGAACTTCCTTATCTGTGATATATTAGCTTTTCCTTGAAATATAGCTAATTACTGTCATTCATTAGAGATGAGACATTTGAGTATCCTTTCTTGTGTCACATTGACTTCAAGTTGCTTATGATTGCATTAAATTAGTGACAGGGAATTTCTGAATACAAATTTTAAAAGATTCACTGTGAACCTCGTAATTATTCATGCGCTGTCTTAACTGACATTTCCAGCTACAGAACAGGGTACCAATAGCAACACTTAATAACTTCACTGTCACATTCATTGTGGATTAAAATATCTATAGAAGTAGATCAGTATCTGCCTTAGGAACATCAGGTCACAGACAGAGGACAGCTTCTCAGTTTGTAGGTTCAAGTACTGGCGTGCAACACTGGATGAACTTTCCATGACAGCCACTCCTCCAATTTCAAAAGCTGTTTTATATCACATACTCAAGGGTCTTCTCCCAAAAAACAGATACAACAGTCACACAAGTTCTGTTTGTAAATTCTGACACAGTGCAATCGACTATAAAATTGTTTGTTCTGAATTTTACTCTGAAGGATGGGACTGCATGTGAACATGCTTGAAAGATTAGGACATGCGTTACATTATTTTACAACTACAAGTTAACATTTCACAAAGATTGTCATTGAATATGGTTTATCTATTGGAAGAGTTGAAATCAAGAGACGTTGATTAGAAGGATGTTGCTAAACTAGAGCTCAGACTCCATAGCCACGTCTGTTGTGAGAACAATTAGAATGTTTTTATCACACTTAAACATTTTTATCCCACTGACTCCTCTGTTCATGTGCTTTAGGAACCCAACATGCTTAGGAGAAAGGTATTTGGGACAATTCACTCTGCAGTACCTGGGAGTTCACAATTCCATCACCTCTCTTGGAAAACCAGAGCCATTACTAAGACACAGCTTATATTATTCAGATGTGTGTATGTATCAATTCTATTTGTTAGCACAGCTGTGGACCTAAAAATACACAGTCTAGACTCTCATGGACTGAGCTGTATCAATAAACCACTGAAAGAAGATAATGTCCTTATGATGGGGTTGAGACTTTTAAATTAGTCAAATGAATGTACCCATTCCAAAAGGGAGGTACCAACTATTTACATAAAACTGTATTCCAGTTAAGAAGAGTGGTCAGAGTATTTCAGAGAGGATACCAGCAAAGAAATACTAACACACCCTTAAAAGAGATGACTTTTTTTTAACACTGGGCTCTCCTAAAATGTAGCTGTCAAGCACAAATAAGACTATAATTGACATGTTACCAAGAAATGAAGAAAAAAAGAAAAATCAAGCAAACAAAATCAAAAGTAGGAAAAAAAAATACTCATTTACTCTTTGCTATAGGCACCTGAAATCTACTTTCCCTTTTTTCCCCCTTTTTAGTTCTTCTTTGAAGAACTAAAATAGCATTGCCAATTTGTACAGTATAGAAAGTAGCTTTAGTATAGTTCCCCTTATCTTTAAATTGAACTCCAGTCAAGGCATCTTGCATTAAAAAAAAAAAAAAAAAAAAAAAANTTTCTTTAAAATTAACCCCAGGCAAAGGCTCTTTCACAAAAAAAAAAAAAAAAAAACAAGAACAAAAAAAACACCCCAAAACTTTTCCTGCCCTACCTCATCCCATATCCAAGATGCCTTCTATGGACAATTATTGCTGTTCACATAAAGTTCTTCTGGAAATTTGGTGTTTATTGGACTCTGAGCTTCAGTAAACTTTTCTGGGTTACTATAATTTTAAATTGAGCCTAATTTACCACAAAACCTGCAAAACCAAAAAAAAAAAAAAAAATCAAAAAACCCACCCCAAACTTATCTCACCATACAAATAACTTGTAACTCTGAACTCTGTTTTGTAACTGCACATGCACTGCCAAAATTTAAATATATATTTTTAAAAACACTGTATAGTATACAAAGGTACATATT